>BQNB010101042.1:0-24566 GCA_026074375.1 Tanacetum coccineum | reverse complement strand
TTAAGATAGGAGTTATGTTGGGATATCCAAGCTTCATCTATCTTCTAGATAATAAAGCTTTCGTATCCCCAACCTACCCCCAACCCTCAATCTTCAAATTCACCCAACCCTCGCTCCAAACCTACCCCATATCACCCTTTTTTCCACCCAATAAATATTTGACAAGTCACCATCTTTCCTCTCTCTTACACTAGAGTTTCCCTCCGCTCTTAGACTGCTACAACTGGGAACCATTACCCACCCCCGGAAACTCTTTGCCACTGCGGGTACCATGCTAGTATAATACTCCAAACTCCAAAGTAAAGATATAAACAAATACAATAAATAAGGTTGCTATCAAGCCAAGGATGTATCAACGGCTAAATCTCTTCCTTATTAATAATGCAGGGACCCAAAAAGATGCACGTTTCCTTCGGTGTATATGTAATTGCTCCAATTCATTATAATAGGCAGTAACAAACTAACAATCAAGTTGTTTTAAATATACTCAACTATCAAATTCACTAAACAGTCACATTTTAGCTGAAAGCTAGAAATGACAGATTGTATTTCGAAACTATACTGTATTTCACATTTATTTCGTGGCTACAACATAACTATTACAAAAAGTGCAGCCTGTAGTCAAGATTGATCCTTTTAAGAAAGTATGAAAATATCGAACTCAAGCAATACAAGTAGGAATTGTGATGAGCAATTAACCAAAGTAGTCAAATACATTTGTCTTGGAGTAGTACTAAGGATAAATCGGTCTTTTTTGTCATGAAAACTGGCTAACTTAAGCTGCGGTGCATTTGATATGGGACTTCGAAAAACTGAAAGTGTTGCCACATCGAGGGATGGATAGAGAATCATTTTGTAATACGTAGATAGTCATTGGCTGGGTTTTAAAAAGAGCAATGCACAAAACACAATAATACAACATTTACTATCAAAAGATACCATGCATTTTCATAGTTCACGATTTCATATCGCTAAAATACATAATAGTCAGAAAAAAATCAGAAGTGTTATCTTTTTGAATAATTAAAAGCAAATCAAAAGCATCCATGGAAAGGTTTGTGTCTCTGACTCCTCTAAGACTAAACTAGAAGTCATTTTTATCATCCTCGTCATCATCAACATCGATCCCAAGCTCCTCATTGAAAGTAAAGCCCATTAGAAGTAGGCCCAATACACATTAGTAAGACCAATTTTACTATATAAGGTCCAAGTACATGATGCGCTAAAAAGCACCGATGCACGCATTAGCTGATGCGTGCCTGATGCGTGCGCCTCACCACGCATCCCATGATGGCAATGCATCAGGGTGTCTGATGCAATAGGGTAGTGCATCTGCCTCAGGCGCGCATCAGGCGCGCTTTTTTAAACACAGGTCATTGGCCCAGCTTTGTTTATCAGCAAATGAAAAAATTACAACAGAATGAAACATGTTAAACTTACTATAATCTTCACTCTTCAGAGAAGATTTAGCAACCCTTACACCAGAAGAATATATAAAATAAAAAAAACAGATAAAATGACATTCATGTACCTCGGGTAGTGCTTCTGTATTCATGTGTTTATCACATCGCACACCTTTAAAAAACAACTCTCCACCAGAGAAGTGCTTGCCCAAGCAAACATTTAAGGTCACCTCTGAGTCATCCACGTGGAGCCCTAGAAATTCAGAGGTATCAGATTTATAAACCAGCCAAAATATTACATAGCTGAAAGTTCAGACTTCCAGACGCAACTGTACAAGTACTAGTCACATTTTTATGATATAAGAAAATGCAAATCTATGAAAGAAAACGTATAGCAATCCACACATCATCCAGTTTATACATTAAGTGAACAGAGAATAACAACAGGACAAATCATAATAATAAAACACAACAGCATAAGAAAAGCAGATCAAAGAGAAAGTACGCAAAGATTAGAAGTTTGATGTACTCTTCTGGGTCTATGTACTTGTGTATACCCATATTAGATACTGAATTCCCTTCCTATGCCTTTCATAACAGATCACATTGGCTCAAAAACACAAAGACTAACTCACACCACGCAGGAGTTCCACAAGTGCTCTAACAGAGCTTTGTATAAACACTGCTGATGTGCTATGCCATTTAGGCATATCTTATAGCCATAATAACTAATAAGGAACCCAGAGAAGACCTAGCAGTTTAAACTAATAATTACATGAAGATCAGCATGCTGATTCAATAAGCACTGTCAAGAGAGGTAAGGTGGCATTATATTTTCAGCTTGAAAGAAAACCAACAGTTTATGTGAATGCTGTAAATAGCATCATATCCTACTTAGGGTTGTTCTGTAGCGGTAACCAAGTGAAATTACGCGACTGTGCTTCTATTGTGATACGGCCACATCATAAAAATAATGAAAATTTATTTGAGAAGAGAAGCTAGAATAAACATATAACGGCCTTTCCAATGAAATCAACTTTATATACTTCTGTTTCATGGCTGTTTTATTAAGTAGAGATTTACACTCGCAAAAAGCACAATATGCACCAAAAAGTGTCTTGCCTTGCTCGCTAAAGACATCATACTATTTAGCAATTGAAAAGGACCAAAGATAGATCACAAACAGCATTGCAGTACACAAATAAATGTACAAACAACAATGCCAAAGAATTTAGGCGGGAAAAAGGCATGAGAATGAACAGCTGACATACCCAGTTCAATGTCTCTATTATACCCGTACTCAACCACAAATCCATGATGTGAATCAAGTACAAATCCTCCAACGTCAGCAAAGAAAACTGCACAAAAATTTGAAATGAAGAAGCTGATGACTATCATGGCATGTTATCCGCTTTTAGTTAATACCACTTTTTAGAACTTACTTCTTGAGATATGCCTTATGAAGTCTTCCATCAACTTTTCAAGCATGGGTTCCATTCCGAAGTCATCAAGAACAGCACCAAACTTGTTCATCGTATTTGGCCGCATGATTCTGAATCTTGTTTCATGAATCCACTTCTCGAAATTTCCTACCTAGGCAATCAGAACCTGATAAGAAAACATAAAAGCTAAACTACAAAGAAGACTAGAATTAGCACGCCAGACACCAGGTTATGGTAGCAGAGCTAGATGATACCTCAGCCAGCAACATTTCGCAGAAACCAGGTTGCAGCATATTGAAGGTATAAACTCCTGGCGCAGGTTCAGACATTATATTTCTAATTCGTTCATCTCTGTTGCTATCACTGGTTGCAAATGCTTGTATGAAGGATGGAACAAAGAAGGCCGTTGCATTCATTTGATATATATCTCTATACAGAGGCTGAAAGCAAGAAAATGTATAGGTACATAGTAGATGAGTGCCTAGTGAATGAATATAAATACACTAATAGGATAATCTTATTACTTAAGGTGATAAAGAAGCAAAATTCTTGAATACACTACAAGCCATGAACATTATACATAAGCCTTTTGGTATCTAGAATGTGAACAGTAAATAAACAAAAATCAGAAACCAGGAGGAACATATTTGTCATATACTCATATATAAACTTTCACGTCAAATCAAGCTTAATCCTTTGATTTTTAAAAGGTACATACCTAGTCCTTTCTTTCAACTATCATAAATGCAAAACAATCTTAAATAATGTTATATTTGAAACTTCAAGGACGTAATTATCCTTCATCCTTTGCAATGAGTTTTGTGAATTCAATCTGATGACCTCATTAAATAAAGAAATAAACGAAAAACTAATATACAACTTACTCTTTTAAGTGGTTTCGGTCATTTTTACGACATCTGAGCTACTACAAAGCAAAAAAAAGCTCTATTTGGGTAGGCTAATGAAACCAAGATAAACTATAGCAAATTCAGATTTTTTTAAAATATACTGGACCTTGAGGTACTGTCATTAATGGAGATGAAGATTTTTCATATGTATAATAAGTAGACATTTAAAATGAAAAATCATGAAATGAAATATGGACCCACACAAGGAGTGAAGAGGTATATCTCACTTCAAAATTCAAATGTGAATAAGAAAATAAAAAGTATCCTTGGCTTATGACCAATCAAGTTCAATAAGTCCCAGATAATTTCAGCTTCATGTACAGGATCAACACATCAGCAAACAGTGGTATAATTGAAACAAAAGTGCATGCTCACTAAACTGATAATGTAAACACATTTTAAGTTATCCGACAAAACTACAGGCCACAAAAAGGGGCCCGGGTAAAAAAAAATACCATTCAAGCGGACAACTCAAAGGTTCAAAATTTACCTGATAGTTGGATATAATTCTCTGCCTGTACTCATTGTGCTTCTTGATCTGTTGAAATTAAGTGATGAAAAAGATTATTAGCCATTACTATAATAGATACTAACAATTAAGCCGAACATATAATTTTTACAAAACCTTTGCCTTAAATGAAATATAAATCACAATAAGGCGCCTTTCCAATTACTTGAAACCACTGCAATAACCATATTAAAATAAATACACAGAACAGTATGCTCGTAACTTCTATACTAGTAAGCACGAAAAATCTTTACAAGTGGTGAAAGAGAATACCACCATAGAATATCCTCCTCGCATATGAAAAACATAGAACCAACTTACAAGACCTTCTACAAGTCTGAAGGGGAGGGCTTTACCCGGTTTGTGTTTGTGTGGGGGTGGGTTTAACCCCCGTGGATTAGGCAGCCAAAAGGTCAAAAACCATGGTAACAAAAAAATCATTCACTTCGGTAAAAATACATCGAAACATAAATTTAAACAAAAGCATCAAAACTTAAGAATATGAACACCAAATATTAGGGGTGTGCACGGTTCGGTTTGGGTCGGTTTTTGGCCAAAACCGAAACCGAAACCGAATGTTAGGTTTTTTTTGTGACCATAACCGAAACCGGTCGGTTTTTCTCGGTTCGGTTTCTCGGTTTCAATCGGTTTTCCGGGTTCGGTTTCTCGGTTTTTCGGTTTCTTCAAAAAAAAATTATTAATTTTTTTTTATTAACTTTCCCATTATATAAAATAAAATTTGCCTAAAGGAGCCCAGTATTTTTAAATCTTAAAAAGGCCCAATAATCTTTGCCATTATAGAAAATAAACTTTGACATTCAATATTTTCAAATATTCTTGTAAACCGGTTATAAATTCAGGCCCAATAATCTTAAAAATCAGCCCATTAGTCCATTAGGAGCCCAATATTTTGTATAATGGATTACTAGAAGATTGCCTCGCATATGAAAAACATAGAACCAACTTACAAGACCTTCTACAACTCTGAAGGGGAGGGCTTTACCCGGTTTGTGTTTGTGTGGGGGTGGGTTTAACCCCCGTGGATTAGGCAGCCAAAAGGTCAAAAACCATGGCAACAAAAAAATCATTCACTTTGGTAAAAATACATCGAAACATAAATTTAAACAAAAGCATCAAAACTTAAGAATATGAACACCAAATATCACTTCCCAAATTTTTCCTTCATTTACGTGTCCTAATAACTTTTTTTGTCTATATCCCAATAACCTAATACAAACCTAAGGTCACCCAATATTTTAGCATACGTCAAAATGAACATTCACAATCCAATCTCTTAACATACTTTTATGTTTTCGTAAATAAGAAATTTTCTTCTCTACTTCTAAACCTAACGCATACAATACTAACAAGCAAAATTCATAAGCTCATTTGTGTGTAATTACCGAGTATCGAGCATACCATTACATATTCCGTCCAATTCATCCTATCCTAGTGTACAAAATTACACAATAACACACCCCCCCGCAATTTTGTTTCATTTCTGTTTACAAACATACCAGTCTATCTCCTAATTCAAACCTAAGCTCAGAAAAAGTCAAAATCATTTGAAGATCGGACTTTTTTTTAGCTAGGCCAATTTAAATTTTAGGTATCCAACTATTTTTTTTCTTATTCGAATGCGCCGAAGTTAATATTTTGTGCAATGTAAGGCTTTTTTGACTTTTCGAGAGATATATTTTTAGCTGAAATGGTTAATTAATGTGATGTAGCATAATAATTGAGAGTCATTTCGGCGAAAACTATGACGGATAACCTCTTTGAAAAAACCTAATATTAAATAGGGACAAGATAAGAAATAGGAAAGAGACGCACTCGATTACGCTCGCCTTCGTCGGAATAGCGCCTCAAAATCTGCCTCATATAGGTATGCTTAGTCTCCCTAGAAACATTCAACATATTAGGAGGCAAATACTTTTCCAAGGAGCTAAAGAGCAAAGGAGTAAACTCAGATTGAAGATCATCATAGCTTTCAGGTTTATGATCTTGATGAGGATTTAATCTCAAACGGTAATTTGAATTCGTTGGGACTTGTAACGGTCTACTTCCGTTAGTGTTTCCGTTAGGTTGTGGTTGTGGTGGTGGGAGCGTGAGGCGGTGGTTATCGGTGGTACCGTCGACTGGCATTGTGGTGTGAGGTGAGTTACTGTTGTTGCTGCATGTTTATTTAGGGTTTGGTGTTTGTTGGGTAGATAGATAATAGTGTGTGTTTGTGATGAGTTTGTGTCTTTTTTACTCGTGTGCTGTGTTTGACTCGGCAAAATTTTCAATTTTTTCATGTAAACGTAAAGTAATAAAGGGCCTGTTTGTTTTTTGGGTTTTGAGCTCGGGTTAGGATATAATAGGCTTGATAAATGTCGTTTGGTTAACAAGGTAGGTTTTAAATGAGGGGTTGAGACCAAATACTCTATTTTTCACAAACCCTACCTAAGGCTTGTTTGTTTACTTTTTCCATTAAGTCGTGTTTAATTTATTAGGGAATAAATTGGCCCAAGCTCGGTTTGTGAGCTTGTGGTCCGCTAGGGTTTCTCTCTCGTAATCTCTATATATATTGTGATGAATAATACAAAACATCCTACGAGGTTTTAATGTCTAACATGGTATCGGAGTAGGTCTGATTATCTGTCAGGCCTTTAAATGGACCCAATGAGACACACTTGAAAATTACAGATAATGAAGTGAATGAAGCTCATATGCTTGGCCAAGGTAAAAGAAAGAAGAAAGGGAACCCATGGCTAAAAGATTTTGTGACCAGTTAGCTACTACTACCTCATATATTTTATTTATATGTTTTTCCTTGTAAGAATTCATGTTTTTAAAAAGGAGGATGGATAGTCACGTGCCTTTTTTGACCTTATATAAGTCTTGTAATTGCACTAAAAGGGTATCAATGAAAATAGTGTAATTTATGCATTCTCCCCTTCTCTTTATATCATATTTCCTCATCCCCAATTCTTATCCTAAATATTAGAACCCTATCCCTACCAATTGGTTCTTTCATTGCCCAATTTCTTCACTTCCTTTAATTTTATTACCATCTTCCTCCACACATCATACCATGGCTGATCACAATACCCGAGCAGCTCACAACGAGGAACGCATGACGCAAATAGAAACTGGATTGGCTACAATCGTTACCCAACTTCGTGATCTCACTGGAACGATGCAAACTCTTGTTGTTGAACGTGAACATGAACGTCGCAACCATGATTTGTTTGTTCAGCAACCGCCGCCGCCGCCACAGGTTAATCTTATTTCTAAAGAGCTTCTTGAATCCTTACGTATCATTATTCCTCGTTATGATGGTGGATATCCCTTAGGATGAAAAAGACAAAAAACAAGACCAATTGACAAAACCCTATGCACGGGATTGGATAAGGAGCGTGAGAAACGAATGCGAAGGCGTACGTAATCATCTTTAATAGGTCAACCCGTACCCATTTTGTGGGCCGAGACAGCTCATAAAGACTTGTATTATACAAGCCATTTTTCCAAAATATAAGCCTAATCCAAAATTCCAAGTTCAACCCATAAACTAAGCCCAATTCAAAACCTGGATCCAAGTAATATCAAAAACGCGCTCAAAATCACTCTTCACTTTCCCCTTCGTTTTTACAACTAGTACGAGTAACAGGGTAAATCTCCCATCTTCACATGTCCCTCTCTTCTAGAAGGCCTACGTGGCTGCGTGTTACATCATACACTGACACCTTGGCGATCCCAAGGAATCCTATTGGTTGAATGGATGTTGAGTATGATCTAAGGGCTCAAATGATGGATTTGGAATTTGTTAGCAGTCAAGGGTCGTGATTAGAGCTTTTGGGACGCTCTTTTTCTTCTGGATACTTCTCTTTTCCTCACTATAAAGTGAGAGCAGTCTCACAAGGTAGTTATTCTAGCTTTAGTGTAGTTTAGCTTAAAAAATTTCAGCCTTATTGTTATTTGCTCTTTTTGTAATTTCTTTTTCAAAAGCTTGTAAACCCCTTTATATTAATGAAAAATTCGGTTTATTTAAATTGTGTTTGAATTCTGTTTTTACTTTTAAGCAAAATTCGTTTTAAGTTTTGGTTTTATGTGATTAAATAAGCTCAATAGCTCTAACTACTCTTTAAGCTATAACTTATGCAGTTAAGCTTCCTTTACAGCTTAAATGATAAGCCTTTCACTAATTCATCTCTAAATAATTATAAGTGTAAGTGTGGCCTGATAGCCAGAAATAGATGGGCTTAATGGGACTGGACCAGCTTTATAAAAAATAAGTGGCACTTGTAGATTAAGCTCTAAAGAGCAGTTTAAGTCCTTGTTTTGAGCAAAGGACATGGTATGTTCACTTTTACTCTTTTTAGCTTAATTTATGCTTTAGCTTGTTAATCTGCTTATTATGTGCTTATTATTATTATTGAAATGTGCTTAATCTATCTGATAGTAGCTTATTTTGTCTTAAATATCTAGTTTGCATCATTAGAATTAGGTTAAATTGAGTTTTAGTAAACCTGCCCATTTTTTAGTTAAAACTGCTTATTAGTGTAGCTTAATATATAGTGCTTATTTTTCTTAAGTTTTTGCTTATTTGTCTTTGATAATCATAATTTTTAATCTGTTTTCATAAATTAGAGCTTATTTAGGTATGTCTTAGCTTAAAATAGGTATTTCTAGTTTTAAAGGGGTGTTTGGGACAAGCAGTTTTAACAATAGGAATTTGAGTGCAGCTTGTTTTTAGTGATTAAAATGGATTTCATAAGCTCAAATTAGGTCTAAGTATTAGTTTTCATATGTTTAGAATAAGTTTTGTTTAGTTTTAAAGTTTGATTTAGCAAAATCTCAAGTCTGCTAGTCCAAATTTTGTATTAAACTGCTTATTTGTTGGATTTATAAAAAGTATGCTTAAGGTGTAATGTTTGTGTTCAAAATTTGTTTTCTATTGCATCAATGTGCATTTGTTTTGAGTAATAAGACCTTGGAATCTCTTTTTGAATATTTTGGATCTAATTCAGGTAGTAGATGCTCAGTTTATGGATTGAATCATAAAGAGTCTAGAATTGCATATCATTTAGAGGTTTACAATTCTAGCTTAACTGCTTGGTTATGTTGATTATTTGAGCTTTATTGTAGTTATGATTAGTCTGTTTGAGTTTTTAGTGTGTAAAGACGTATTTTGAGTTAATTATCTGCTGCAAAAAAGTCTTTTCAAAACAAAAAGTCCAAAAAAAAAGTAGAGTAAACTGTCATTTTCATCTTTCCTTTCTAGCTTATTTCTTTAACCAATTTGCTTACTTCTAGCTTTTTAGTGTTATTTGAGTCTAGTCCTTTATCTGTTTTTAGTTTTTAGCTTATTTCTAATGCTTATTTGTCTAAAATCTCAGCTGCCGGTTGTGTTAAAAAGTCCTTTAAATCTTCTTTTTGAGTCTACTGTTTTACTAGTTTTTTGTTATCTTTCAGCTTATTGAAGTTGCTTATTTCTAGTCCTAATTGCTTATTGAGTATAGTTTTGGTCTGTCTTCAGCTTATTAATTTTTCTTATTGCTTATTGAGTCCTAAATACTCAAACAATTTTAACTAAATCAAATAGTCTTAAATAAGCCAAACTGTGTCTTTTGATTGTCTTTTTCTAGCTTAATAATAAGTTCTGGCATTAAGCCCTTTATTAAAGTGTCTTATTTTTGCTTAATCTTTAGCTGTTTCAAAAAGAAAAATAAAAAAAATGTTTTTACAAAAAGGTAGGTCACAGGACTCGAACCTGTGACCTTCCCTTCACCACACATACACCTTAACATTGCGCTCTTGGGTCTTTTTCAGTTATAGTCTTGTTTCATTTATTACTTATGCATGTTTAGGATTTAGCTTATTTAGCTTATAGAATTTTAGCAGCTTATTGGTTATAGCTTTTTGAACGTGTTTCTTTGTAAAACCTCAAAAATGTGTCTGTGTTTTTAGTAATTTTACTGTATAATTTTAGATTAAAAAATGTTGCGTATTTTTAGTGTAATTTTTTAGTCTTATTTAGTTTAAAAAATAGTTTTAATTAGTTTTTAAAATTTTATAATAAAATATTTCTGTTATTAAAAATTAGGTTCATCATTTCTAGGTTTAAGAAAAATTTGCATTTTGAGTTTTAAAGTTTTACTTTTGTCATTTTTTAGTTATTTAGTTAATCTTAGTTAATTCGTAAGTGTTTTAAATGTCGTTTTAATTTTAAATTGCCTTTATTTCTTGTTTAGCGTGCCTTTATGTGCTTTCCCTTTGCGTTATTAGATTTAGAATCCAAAATCTAAAATTTTGATTATTCAAGCACCCGATCACGAACCAAAACAAGATTTTCAATATTCACGCTTCGTTGAGAAAACGACTCGGGAACCATTTGAATTTTATCCTTTCCGAAGGGTATATTTCTCATCAATACTTTCCGAAAATATATTTTGTGAGTGATTAGCTTATTATTCTTTCACAAGAGTAATTCGTCTATTGACTTTTAATTTATATAATATAATTGATCGTGAATCAATTTTTGGCGCCGTTTCTGGGGAAGTGTGAAACGATTATCGCGTTGAAGTGTGGAAACGATTATCGCGTTTGAAGTTGAAGATTATTGCATTGAGACCCTTCCTCGTGAAGTTCATATTTTTTTTGTGAATATATATTTTTCATTTTTTTATATAAAACTATAAAATACAAAAAAAAATTTTTCTCGATTTATTTTTGTGGATTTATTTTCTATTATAAAGTATTTAAAATACCAAAAAATTGAAAATCAACAAAAGAAACCGTGTTGTCAATTGTTAAATCGGCTCATCTTTGGATTAACAAACTATAAGAGAGGTATAAGGAGGGTTGATCCTACGAACTTCGACCCTAAAGGAGAATGTTTTTAAAACGCTTGCGCTTACCCGCGCCTCCGGTTTCGTTGTGCGTTTTCTACGAGGCTACGTGCACCTTTGACTATCGGTTAAAAAAATATTTTTCTAGATTTATTTCTTTTATTTTGTTTTTTAGTGCATGCGCACCCGCTCTTCATCGAATTTAATTGTTGTATCTTCCACGATTCCGAAGCGACATAATCGTAGGACGTCTCCACGCAAATTGTCGAACCCGAGCTTGAACTATTGTAGAGGACTCTCCGTTGGCATATATGCGGATACGCGAACTATGTTGGAGTACTCAAAGCACCCTGAGGGTTACAGAGATGCGATTGTTATTCCCGCTATACTTGCCGAAAATTTTAAGTTAAAAGTCGGGTTACTTCAGCTAGTAACTTCGAGTCAATTCATGGTTTCGAGAGGGACGATCCCCATTCTCATATTCGTTGGTTTAACAAGATCACTTCTACGCTTAAGTATAAGAATGTTCCACATAAAGCTATCAAGTTGATGCTTTTCCTATTTTCTCTTGAGGGGGTAGCCAAGATTTGGCTTGAAAAAGAACCCCCTCGTTCTATCCATACATGGGAAGATCTCGTTTCTAAGTTTGTGAATTATTTCTTTCCTCCTTCAAAGACTACGAATCTCAAGAATGACATCACCGAATTTTAACAGAGGGGGGGGGGGGGGGGGGGGGGGGGGGGGGGGGGAGGGAGGTGGGGGGGGGGGGGGGGGGGGGGGAACAGAGGTTTGATGAAACGTTTAGTGAGGCATGGGATCGTTTTAAAGATCTCCTACGTAAATGCCCACACCACGGTTTTTCGGAATTGCATCAAATCGACACATTTTACAATGCGTTGACGCAATCCGATCAAGATTTTCTAAATGCAGCCGCCGGTGGTAATCTTTTGAACCGTACTCCTCGTGATGCTTTGACTATTATTGAGAATAAGTCCAAAGTTCGCACTTCAAGAAACAAACCGGTTGTTTCAAAAGTAAGTGATACTACTACTTCTTCTACTCCCGCTTATTTACCGGAGATTACCGCTCTTACCGATGCCTTTAAGGCTATGCTTCTTTAGAACAAGACTCCTTCACCAGCTCCCGTTAAAGCTATAGAAGAAACTTGTGTTACTTGTGGTGGTCTGCATCCTTACTATGAGTGTCTTGCTACCAATGGCAACACTTTCAATGCTTCTGCAGCCACAGGGACCTATAATCAAGGAGGTCCCGGATACCGTCCTTAGGGAGAAACTAATTATCATGCTAGCAATCAAATGGGACCACCCGGTTTTCCTCAACCGAATGTGCAGAACAATCAGAACTGGTATAATCAAAATCGAGGAAATAACTTTAGTCAAGGAAATCAGAATTATCAAGCTTCGCTTAATCAAACTCAAGTTGGACCCTCGGATGATTTCTCGAACTACATGAAGACTAATGATGTTAATATGAGAGCTATGCAAATTCAAATAAGTAATATGAAGACAGAATTAAAAAATGAATTCAAGACTACAATGATGAATTAGAACAATGAGCTAAAGAACATAATGATAAATGAGCTAAAGAACATGATGAGAAGTTTTTTTCAAATACAGAGTCCCTCGGGTTCGGGATCACTTCCTAGTAATACCATTGCTAACCCGAGAGGTGACTTGAAAGCTATTTCTACCCGAAGTAGTGTTTCTTATGATAGACCTACGATTCCACATACTTCTTCTCCTCTTCTGAAGGAAGTGGAACGTGAACCAGAGGCGACAAAGGACAAGGTGCAAACTACCGCATACGTCCAACCTCCGGTTGTCCAAGTTACTATTCCATAGCCCGATGTTGCTCCAAAGTCTAATCCTAAACCATCGATTCCTTATCCTTTAAGGCTTAACGACCAAAAGCTCCGGGAGAAAGCTAATTATCAAATATTGAAGTTCCTTCAAATCTTACAAAAATTACATTTCAACATTAGCTTTGCGGATGCTCTTCTTCACATACCTATGTTCGCTTCTACGTTTAAGAGTCTCCTTAGTAATAAGGAGAAATTATTCGAATTGGCAAATGCTTCATTAAATGAGAATTGTTCGGCGGTGCTCTTTAAAAAGTTGCCCGAAAAACTTAGAGACCCCGACAAGTTTCTCATTCCTTGTGATTTTCCGGAACTTGTTGAGTGCTTAGCCTTGGCCGATCTTGGCGCTAGCATCAATTTAATGCCTCTTTCAGTATGGAAGAAGCTTTCGCTCCCGAAACTTACTCCTACTCGCATGACTCTCGAGCTCGCAAACCGATCGGTTGCTTATCCGGTTGGAGTTGCCGAAGATGTCATTGTGAAAGTAGGAAAGTTTCATTTTCCAGCTGGTTTCGTTGTCGTCAACTACGATGTCGATCCTCGTGTTCTCCTTATTTTAGGGATACCCTTTTTGAGGACGGCCCATGCTCTAGTCGACGTGTACGGAGAAGAGCTTATTTTGAGAGACGAAGATGAAAAATTGATCTTTCATGCTGATAGCACTTCAAAACATCCTCAAAAGCATGCAAATGAGTCGATAATATAATTAATTTCTTTGACATAACATGCGAGGATCGTTTCCCCGAAGTGTTAAATAAATCAAATCATCCCTCGAGTGGCAGTACCACTCCTCTTTCTAGTCTCATACCTTTTGAGACTAGTGATTCTCTTCTCGAAGAGTTCGCCGATGAACTCGCTCTTCTTGACCTATTTTCACCAGGAATTGGTGATGCTGACTTTGATCTGGAGGGAGACATTCTTCTACTTGAGAAGTTATTAAATGATGATCCATTATCTCCTCTCCCTCTGAAAGAACTTCATTTTGAGGAACTTAAAATGATAAAATCTTCTATTGATGATTCTCCTCCTCTTGACGTTTTAGGGGGTAATTCTGTGACTTTCTCTAATCCTCTCTTCGATGCTAATGATGATTTTACCTTTAGTAATGACGAGTCACTTCCTGAGGAGGATGTTCCGGAGGAAAATTTTAAAATTTATTCGAACCCTCTTTTTGAATTTGATGACGAGTACATCTCTAGTGGCATAAATCCTCTTTTTAATGAGGTGTTAGAGGACATCGAGAACAAGGACTCTTATGTTTCTAACCTTGATGAGCCGGCTTTGCTAGTCACACCTTTTTTCGATGTTAATGAGGATGAGTGCTTCGACCCAGGAGGCGATATTGATGAGATCGATGCTGATGTTTCTACGAATATTAAGGACGGTTATCATGATTCGAAAGGAGATATAATCTATCTTGAGAGTTTGTTTATTAATGACACTATACCTAATCTCCCTCCTGAGGTGTTTTTAGATCTTGACCCAAAAAGCTTAAATGATGAACCTAAAATTCATAATTTAAAGATTACGGAAAATGTGAGGTTTATCTTTAAGGATAGCCATTATTTTTCCCTCACATTTGTTATCAAAATCTTTCTTTCTTTTCTTACCTATCATGTGAATTCTCTTCTTCTTTCCTCCGGGAGTGAGGACACCATTTTTGACCCCGGCATCTTCGCTTATAGTTTCTATTCCTTAGAGCCGGTGGCATCTCATCGGAGTGGAACTTTCATGTGCTTCAATGTTAATCTAAACATCTTGAATGAAAGTCCGATGAAGATTTGCTCTTCCACACGTACAAAAACAAGCGCTTATTGGTGAGGCAACATCTTGAATGAAAGTCCGATGGAGATTTGCTCTTCCACATGTTTCGTCCCTAATATCACGATGATATGGGGAGAGTCAGGCTCGTGACTCGGTTAACAAAAATAAGCGCTTCTTGGGAGGTAACCCGTGTTTCTATCCTATTTTCTATTTTCTAATAAGTGTGACGTGAGGAGGCTCTCCTCTTCCTTTCTCATGTTTCGTGGCTTGTGTTTTATGTTCAGGATTGCCCCAGATTATGAAGACTCTCATGCTCGTGGTTTTGTCCATCATTCACTCGAGCTTCAATCCTTAGCATGCTTATATATAGAAATTTGATATCCTAGATCTTATTGACTAACGTTTATCTATTAGCATAATTAATAAACGGCTTTAGATTTACGTAGAGACCCCTTTATATTAAGATTATGCATTGATTTTAGTATGGGGTGGCAACCCCACATTGAGGACAATGTTTATTTCTAGTATAGAGGTATCTATTGATTTGATCTTATTTGCATTTGCTTTGTCTTCACGTAACCCCGTTTTGCCACCAAAAATACCAAAAATATGTGATTTTATGCCAAAATTAAAAAAAAATCAAAAATAAAATAAGTGTTTTGACACAAATGTTTGACTTTCCGATGGTGAGAACAAGAATAAATTTTGACTTGATCGAGCATGTTGCGCTCTAGCTTGCCCCTTAACCTATATAAATTAAAACTTTTGCTAGTCTTTTATACAAGAAGCTTTAAAACATGAATTCTAGCTTGAAAAAGCCAAGAGTTTGCAAGTTTCCATAATAGACTTTAAATATGCAAAGCTTGATTTTATTAGACTAAGCATTCGCGGATCTTTTTATTAAAGATTTTAAATTTGCGAAGAACGAAAAATGATAGAGTTGAATATAAGTTAGATGCTAAGCGTGGAGTAGTTGGATCTCTTTAGAGCTCATAGAGGTTAATTGTGGCTTTTTGCTCCCACCAGCTTAATAAACGTTATATAATTGTTAAATAAATAAAGTTACTTTGGTTTTTGCGATTCTTAGTTTAAATCCCTTCGTAGAGATTCCTTCTGGTGAAATTAAGGTACACATCGAGGTTTTGTCAGTGTTGTGGGAAATAGGCTACCGATTCCTGACGGCTCGCTACCGTTGTCTAGGTAGTTAAAAGACCACAGGACTTGAAATTTGGCTATAATAATAATAATAATAATAATAATAATAATAATAATAAATAAACCAAAGCCAAAATAAGACTTCTGGATCATGGTCGGCTCGCATACCGATGTGACAGTCGTTTAAAGGGTGGAGGTAATAATAATAATAAAAACTGTGGGCTGATAAAAGTTTACTGTCTATGGTCGGTTCGCTGCCGATGTAGTAGTCTTCTAAATAAGGCACATAGTAAATCCGAGACTGATACAAGTTTGTTGCATCTGGTCGGTTCGATGCCGATGTTGCAGCCTTCAATGGTCTGGATAGTCAAGCCGAGGTTCGA
Source organism: Tanacetum coccineum (assembly GCA_026074375.1). Taxonomy (NCBI): domain Eukaryota; kingdom Viridiplantae; phylum Streptophyta; class Magnoliopsida; order Asterales; family Asteraceae; genus Tanacetum; species Tanacetum coccineum. The sequence continues at coordinate 8,291 of BQNB010101042.1, read as the reverse complement.
AATGAAGACTGTAATGGCTGTTGTCGGATGGACGCCCGGAAGTGTGTGTACAGTAGTGTGTTTAAGGGACCTGAGGTTTAATATATGTTGCTATAATTAATGTGATAAAGTTCAAATTGGTGTGCATACATTAGTTGGTTGTCATATCAATTAAAGCCTCCGTCTCTGGACTCGTAGTTGAGTTGTTTCGGATGAAATAAAAAGGATAACCCCTAAATCATGCAAAATTAGAACCTTAATGTGGACTTTATTCTCACCATATCGTCTCTTTAGGAAAGGATTTCAAACTAATTATGGTCTAAACCGGGTTTACTTTATATGAATAAGTAACATTATTTATTTGTCCAAATAATAATAATAAAATGATCTTTAGAGGATGTTAGCGAAATAATATTTGGGCGCAGAAAAGTAGCTATGCATACACAATTAGCATTTATGAGTAGTGTTAGCATCTTAACTTGTATTTAACAATGATTTCGTTTTTAAGCTTGGTTTGGGGCGGGTGAAAAATCAAGGACGAAGAATTTATCCTTTTAGTGTTTCTTGTTCCGTGAAGTTATGATATGAATGAATGTTAATAATAAATGCATAAAAATGGTAAAACGGGGGGCTTTTCAAAAATAGTGATTTCTTAATCCCCTTAGATGAACACTTAGCTACTTTTCAAGGTAATTTGTCTAAGGGGGTTGAAATTTTTGGTTTTCTAAGCTTGTTTTTATGACATTGCGTGAGTACACGACAATAGCTTAGTATATGGGATTTTTTATATGTGTTTAATCACATATCATTTATCCTTAATAAAATGAGCTTAAAAGACCAAATATATATGAAAATTGCATTGTATATGTGTGTTTCATAATTTATGTCTTGTAGGTAACGGAAATATCTAATATGGACAAAAACGAGCAAAAAAGGACACAACCCAAGCACGAGATTAGAAGAGTGCATGAAATCGAAGCCGAAGGCATATTTAGTTTTATTGGGCTACCCCATACCTATTTTATTAGGCCGGGTCAGCCCATTTTTGTAACTTGGATTGGCATAGCAAGATAAAAGAGATATCTAAGCACCTTTTATTTAGAATAAGCCTTTATAACAATATCCATTAAACCATTCCTGGCCCCAAGATCTATCAATAATGCCCACAATCCACTCCACTCAACCCTGGACCCAATGTGTTGTTCGCAAGAACTGATGATGAACATAGGGTCAATGAAATGAGTAGGTTAATATACATCTCTATTTGATTCCCACCTTCTTTGGACATTTACACAAACGAAGACACACAGGTTAATCCCATATTCCACCCCATAACATCACTTTAGCGTTTCTAGAGAAGAGCGCCCTGTGACACGTCTGGTGTAAGTCTACTTGTTCACTAATGCGGGCAATCCTAGAGCGTACTTGATTGTGGTGAGGTGGGCGTGTACACAGATCAAGGCGCTCAAAGCAGATGGATATGAATCAAGGGCTGCAGATTAGATGTGTGAGAAGACATCTCAAGGCTTAGAAGCTTACATCCATCACTGTATAAAAGGGGATGAAATGTCATCCATCATGTGAGAATGTCATTCTGTAGCGTAGAGTAGTTAGGAGTAGTGTAGTTGTAATGAGTCTTATTATGTCAATTTTTTTAGCTTATTGTCTTTCATTTGATGTAACTTACTTTTCAAAAGCTTGTAATCATTTTCAATTTTAATAAAATTTAAATTTCATTTATATTGTGCCTTAAATTCTGTTTACTTTTGAGCAATTATGGTTTAAATGTGTTTTGATAAAAGCTAAAAAGCTTAATAAGCTCTCTAATTCCTAATTAGCTAGTGTCTAGATTCATGGTTAGCTCTTGTTCTGTAAAATGCTAAATTTGAAAAGCTGTCTATGACGCACTTAAATTGTTACCCTCGTAAAGGTGATAATAAGCTGTAGGGGATGATAAGCCAAATATGGATGGGAAGTGATGGATTTATTTACCAGCTTGTTTTTACAAGTGGAGCTTATGTGATAAGCTCCTGTTTGAGCATTGTGTATATGATCCTTTAGGTGAACGTAGCTATCAAGGTACATCACATCTGATGTTCATTTTTAGCTTGTATTTCTTATTTTAGACTTAGTTCTTTCTGATTATCTGCTTATTTCTGTTGCTTATCTATGCTTATTCAATCTTAATATTGCTAAATGTGTTTAGTTTATGGCTTAGAATAGTTTAGTTTAAGTTTGCTTATAATCTGTCCCATTGGTTTTTCATAGCTTTTTGTAGATAGCTTATTGTTATAGTGCTTATTTCTTTAGGAGTTTGCTTATTTGTCTTTTAATGATTCTGTGAGTTCTAGTCTGTTTCATGAAATTAGGCTTATTTGGGTCCATTTTAGCTTTAAATCAGTGATTTTCAGATTCTATACCCTCGGGGGAGTTTGGTTGAAGAGAGTATATCAAATGGGTTGCATAATGAGGTGTAAATGTCTTTAGGTGTCTCAAATCATGCTGTCGTTAGCTTGTGTTGTGATGTCTAAATGATTAGTGTTTTTAAAGTTTAAATGAGTTTTGTTAAAGTTGCAAAGTTGATGTTTATGTCACAAGGTGTTTCAGTCTGTGTATAGTATCCTGAAAGTATTTTAAGTAACGTCTTATTGGGTTCGAAGGCTTAAGTTTTCAGCTTATATTTTAGGTTTAAATTTTGTTTGAGTCTGCATTATTGTGATAAGTTGATTAATTCTGTTTTAAGTGGTAGGTTGTCTTGTGAAAAGAAAGTCACATTGTGAGAGTCTTATGGATAATGGTTCATTTGCTACTAAATGTTCTATAAGAGTGTATGCTAGTTTGTTTCAGCCTAGTGTTTTTAGCTTATTTAAGTGTTTGATGTTAGCCTTAATTTTAGGTGTTTGTATGTGCACGCGCAATAAGTCATGAGGTTCTTAAATTACTTTTATCTTTTAGCTTTTATCTATTGCTTATTGGAGTCTGGGATCGTTTAAGTGTAAATAGGGTCTGTCCATATGTTTCAATAAAAGTCTCCAAAATTGATAGGGAGTTGAGTCTGTCAAGTGAGAGCTAGATTTCCTTGTTTGCTAGCTTTAGTTCTTATCACGTGTGGTGCTTGTGGTGTTGTCAGCGTATTTGAGTTATTAGAGTAGGTTTTATTTTGTTTTTAGTTTTTAGCTTATTATGTAGTGCTTATTTGTCCTTAAACTTTAGCTTAAATTTGGGTCAAAAATTCCTCATTGATTCTTTTTTATAGCAATCATGTTTCCTTGCTTTCTGACGATTTTCAGCTTTATTTGATTTCGCTATATTTTTGTTATTGTCTATTACTGCTGAAATAGAGTCATAGTAAGTGTTATACCCTGTTTTGTAAGCTTATTTCTGGCTGTTTTGTAAGTGACTTATTGAGTTTTTAAATGTGGCTAAACGGTTTATATTAGAGTCACTGAGTTGTATAAAAAAGGAAAATCGTCATTTTTAGGTTGACTTTGTTGGCTTATCTATTAAGTTTAGTAATAAGTCCTTTTATTAAATTAGCTTATTTTTATTTTTATTTTAGCTTTTTCAAAAAGAAAAATAAAAAAAATATTTTTCAAAAAGGAAGTCACAGGTTTCGAACCTGTGACCTCCTCCTCACAACACACACACTACCACTGCGCCCTTGGGTCTTTTTCATTAACTTCTTGCAGCTTTTATTCTATATTTTTTTTTGACCAGCTTATTAGTTTAAGGTCTAATCAGCTTATTTGCTTTTTTATCTGCTTATTCTTTCCGCCAAATTTTTAGATTTTATTTTTTATAGATTTTAAATAAGTCAAAGTACTTTTCATAAATTTTCCAGATTTTTAATAATTAGTTTACTATTTTTAATATTTTATTTAGATTAAATCTGTTTTTAATTCATAAAAAAAAATAATAATAAAAAAAATATAATTTCTTAGTTCACAATTATTTTAATACATTTAGTTTTATAAAATTTACAATTTTGAGTTTTTAGGTTTTAAGCTGTCTTATTTGGTTATATTAGTTGTTTTTAGTTTGCCCATTTAATTGTTTTTTTAACATGTCGTTAAGTCTTTTAATTTGCTTAATTATTAGTTTAAGCTTGCCTTTTATTTGCTTTCCCATGTAGTTAGTAGATTTAGGTAACCTAGAATCCAATACTTATATTGATAATCAAGCTCGATATTTGCTGAACCGATTATGCGTGTGAATTTCCATTCACCTCTCACCGAGGTGAACGATACCTAGTGTGATTATCTTTTATTCTTTGTTCCAGATAGACTAAAAATATTTAGTATGATATGTGTTGTCTTTACGTATATATAATATTGTTATATATGTGTATGAATATTATATGATAGTGTTTACGTATGTATATATGAATAGGGTTTTTGACGAATGTCAACTAGGTATATGATGTCAGCCTATCCCTGTAGTACCCCACTAATCCTAAGTTCAAACATGGTAAGTCTAATATCGTGGATTATTATTAACAAGATCTAAGCCACCCTCTATCACTACCAAACAAGAGTATCAATGAAAGGGCTATAAGGAATATTAACAGAACTAATTCATATCATAACAATAGTAGAGACATGGTTATAGGCAGCACTAGGATGTGCCTTGCCGTCAGGGTGTAATCATAGCATTGCAAGAATTATGAATAAACCTTGGTATTGAATCATCATATTCTTACAGTGGATGAAATGAACGTTAAATACTATATAATTGCATAGTAGACTTCTACCCTGTTGGACCGTGTTACTGTGATGAACTGCCATCTGAACCTTTGGGGTTTGTGTGCACCCTGTCTGTGTAAGAACTGGTGTGTAATAGATGGTAGAAGTGCAGTGATTACTGAATAAGATCGTGAGAGGGCTTTGTGTTAGTAGGCTTCGAAAGGTTTACGTTGAACTCCTGTATGGGTATGTGTTACGCCGTAGTTAGAATGCTTGATACTTAATCCAACTAAGTCTTCTAGATCTGTGTAAAAGTGTACGGGTATACCTGTCGCCATATGTTATGTCATAACGCATGAGTCGATATATATCTCTTGTAGATTAGAGGAATGTGAGTGCGGCGTAATCTTGGAGACTCTTTACGCGGTAGATAAGGGTATGTGATGACTCAGTTAGCTTTGTTATAAGATGTATTTACGACGTAACTTCCTCGAGGGAGTTACGCCGTAAAAGTGCTTTGGCTCTTCACTTTAGTCGCATTTCTATGTCAAATCCCTTGTCTTTTGCTAAAATGCTCACTTGGTCCCTGAAAACTAATAACAAACAATTAAGTAACATTTTCAGGCATTTACAACATGTTTATAAGCATTTTCAAAGGGATTTTGATATTAAAATATATTAACTATTTGATGTTATCAATAGCTTTGATTCCTTTTTGCTGGTGTCTGGATTGGAATTGGTCTTATTAAAAATCGGCATTACGGTCGGGTATTCGGTATCTAAACCTTGATAAAAGATTCGTAACTGCTCATGATCGTTCAGTTTATGTTCGGGGAAATTGAAGAGAGACTCCGTGAATCTTTCACATGAGCAGTGTAAAATTTTATTAGGTCCTTGTTTAAAGTTCCTAATTGCTTCTAGCTCTTTAAGAATTTTAGCGGGAAGGCGATATTTATAGGATATCAAACATACAACAATATATTAAAAGAAGCGTGAGAAATCTATAGAGAGAGAGTTGGTTGGAACCTTACGAGAGGAGAAAGGAAGAATGTATTATGAAATGAACCAACCACCCTTTCCATGGCATAGAAAGGGTATTTATACCCTTACATGAGACATGGTCAACATAAGGGGCATCTTATATTGACCCGATTAGCTTAGCTAAGTTCTAAATATTATACTACGAGCTACTTAACGAATATTGGTAGTGACCGATACTTTTTTGTATCTCTAACAATCTCCCCCAAGGGAGGTCACCTCAATTTACAAAATCCTAGACTCAACATGTCTTAAGAAAGTCTTCAATTCTTTTGCTCATAGTAATTTGTGATTTTCTTTGATCTTGATCTTGTGATGTTGAAGTAGTTATCTTTAGACTTTTAGGGCGTGAGATTGTTCTTTAACTTGACTGTATGTGATCTTGAGTTCTGTGAGGTCATCAACAGCCATAATATCTTTTTGCCATCTTGAATCTTTACCTTTTGTGAACTTGTTTATGACCTTTTTAGACCGACATGCTCATACCCTTCTTTATCTTGAAAGCTTATATATTCATCTCTCTTGAAATTCTTTAACTTTAATACTTCGTCACTTCAAAGAAGACGTACAGTATCAGAGTAGTGGAAGTCTTGAAGCATGTACTTGAGCTTTCATAATGTATTTACATATGTTGAACTGGTATGAGTATGTGGCTATGAATTTGACTAGTCATCGGTCAACTACTGCCACCGTCGGGAAACCTGCATGAATGGGTTAGTGATAAATAACATATATGGATGAAAGTGTCCTTGTCACTTCGTCAAATACGGTTATGATAACCACAGTTCCCATTTAATTGGTATAAATACTGTCTGTGATCAGGTATGATTCAAGAGAATCTCCTTGACAGGTTTCGTAGTTGTACTAGCCTTTCTCATTACCGGAGCGTCTCAAAGCAGACAACACGGTAAGAGTGAATTGGTAAGTTACTATCTTCCCGATTGAGTCGTCAATTCGTGTTCAGCTTTCCTATGTCTAGATACCCTTGTGAGGCTTCCCATGGACATAAGATTGAAAATTGATTTTGGAAAATCAGTCGGTGTGTTAAGATGCAAATGGTATTATAACACACCAATAGTTTTATCTTTTTCAAAATTCATTCGTCAATTCATAAGCTGGACTAAATCGCTATCCAGTATCACAAGTTTGATCCATGTAGGATCTCACAAGTCACCTACCGCAGAGCTTGTTTGATGTTGGCGCTGGAAGGATTTCCATCGTCACTGTGAATACTAAAGTATAGATCAGATGGTTTCTGGCAATTATACTGGATAATGCGTAGGACTCTTAAGATATATCTTGTTTTTATAGTGTGTGATATAATAAGTATATTTTGAATTAGTGTCCTAATGAGATTTATGGATGATCTCTTTTATGGCTCAAGACTTGATAGTGCACTTTGGTTTTAGTAATCAGAGGCTGGAGCAGACTATCACCTTTTCAATATCAACTAACTCGGAGTGAGAAAGTCGATGGAAATGCGTTTATCCCCGTAAGAAATGAAACAAGAGTCTTTTGAGAGACCTTGAGTAGCTAGAGACGATTGTGCATTGCATAACTGGGTCCATGATGACTATCTTCAATACCAGACAACAGCTTAGTGTTTCTAATAGCATATGTATTGACCCGGTTTTTGCATAAGTGTAAGGAGGGATTCTTTTTTTTCACCCTTTATCTTTACATTTGTTTTTTATTCTTCAAACCCTTCAATGCTTACCAAGACTTCATCACTAACACCTTGTTGGGTTTATTCCAGTGTTAGTTATGTCTTAGTCTGCATTATTCCATTTTCTCACTTTTACTCCTTTTGTATCATACCTAAGGACTTCTATTCTATCTAATGAAATGTCCCTAGGTAGATCCCACCTGTTCTGGCTGGATCATGAGAGCGAATACTTAATCTTAACCACCTTATAACTCCAATTAATTACATGGTCAGTCTTTTGGTACTGTTCACATAGCTTTAAAACCATTTGAAAAAACTCAATCAAGGTACTTGTGACATAAGTCAAAACATTTATACCTTGATTATTTTTACTTTTCAAAAATGCCCCCCTCAACATATGCGTCGATATTCGAAAACGTTTAACACATGACAGGTGAAGCTCGTACTTGAGTCCTTAAGATCACATCTTTAGCCATATATTTTAATCACATTTTCTCCCCTTACCAAAAATGTCAAATCTCTTGATATTTTGGATATTAATTGATTCAAATATGTTTGAAAACACTGTTTAGGGAGAAAAATGTTTCGATTATTAACAAGCCTTATTAGGAACAGTTTAATGTTCCCTCTCAATTTAAGAGGGTATTATAAATAGTTTTGAGTATGTTAATTTAAAAAAATTCGAATTTATTGAAAAATTCTAGAAAATTCATACTCAAACATTATATATACTTGCCTATTTTATAAGTCTCAGCTACATATTCACTTTATTCATAAGATAAGATTTGAGATTGGACCTGATGATCATTCAGTTTGTGTCATCAGTCTGTAGTCCATCTCAAGTTCCCGAGCACCCATCAATCTTTCTAGATTCCTTATGATTCGTCTTTCTCGCATATGCTTGTCAATACGTTCGACCATAAGCT
>BQNB010101041.1:0-24566 GCA_026074375.1 Tanacetum coccineum | reverse complement strand
TTTCATTCTATTTTACATTTTAACTCTCTCTTTCGACTATCTCTCACTAGAAATGGCTTTCATATGGTTTGACTCACCAAGACCACCGGATCATAGTTTTCATGTTTTTATACAAGTATTGTATCTCACAGTGAGATATGAAAATGAGTTTGTAATAAATCATGTAAATGAGTTTGTAAACGTTCATGTATCCGAGTATATAAATGAGTTACGAGATCAAGTATGCAATCAAGTATGTAAAAGAGATTGTAAAAGATATATGTAAACAAGTTGTAACGAGCATGTATTCTCCCCCGAGATTTGTAAAGCAAATGTAAAACAAGTGAAAGAGGGGCTATAAACTCACCTCAAGTGAATGTATCGAGTGTAGCAAAATTAATAAAGTGAAACGTCACGAATGATCCAGAATGCAACCTAATTAATTATAGGTCGTATAAGAATAATGTATTTAAAATAAATACAACAATGTACATTATCAAGTTATATCACCCCCTAATAGTTTTCGTTTAGTTATTAAGTGTTGAAACAATGTTTAAGTTACGCTTGATATTTAATGTCCAAGTATATGTATCCGTAAAATATTATCTTTGTCCAATAATTGATTATTTGTTAATAACACTTGATTTAATATTTTTATTATTTATATAACAATATTATATAAATAGTTTAATCATTTTGTAAAATAATATTTATAAAGTTAAAAACATGTATAAATATTATATAAGTAATGCTACATCATTCTGTAAGGTTTTTTGTTGAAAACGAACCAACATTATTCATGTCAGGAAAAATAGTGCAGAAAATTTAATATAAAGTTATCTAGCTTTAATCGTTTTGTAAAATGATATTTATAAAGTTAAAAACATGTATAAATATTATATGAGTAATGCTACATCATTTTGTAAGGTTTTTGTTGAAAATGAACCAACGCTATTCATGTCAGGAAAAATAGTGCATAAATTTTATATAAAAAGTTACCTAGTTTCTATGGTGATTTTACTCATTTTAACACACTTTCGGGCTTAGACGCGATATGATAGTAAAACATCATTCCCGACAACTTTGTAGTTTTATATTTAAGTCGAATCGGACCCGAAAGCCCTCAAAAAACCATTTATAATTCTGCCAGCACCTTGCCAAAAAACTGTTTTTGTCGATATTGTTTCAAATCTAATTTTGGCCATAACTTCTTCGTTTTACATCCGTTTTTCGAGTTCTTTATATGTACGGAATCGTGTTAAGATGTACTAACATGTTTTTAAGGTTTTGACTTGACAAAATATCTGTAACTTACTGTTACAAACCTGCTGTCCCTAAAGGTATTTTTCACACTTTTCGCTAAGTATTTCTACTCCATTTTCATACCACAAATCCACTAGTCTATATACTTCAACCACTTTCAAAATCCACAATCATCCACTAACCTAATCCCATCCAATACTTCACAATATCATGAAATAATCATAAGATTAATTAAGCTAGTTTATAAACTTTAAACATAACCACAAGTCTAAAATCATTAGTAAGTAGTGTTCTTGATTTCTTTGCAAATGTTTATAAAAGTAATCTAGTTGGTGATATAACTTCATAATTAAGATATTTATGTATAAAAATACACAATAAAAGTATAAAAACATAAATGAACATAATCCATATGTATGAAAATCAAAAGAGTAGATGTAGTATGCTTACAAAATATGTGATCAAATAGAAACCCTAGATTTTGATTCTAAACCCAAAATCCTTATGAAAACCCCAAATCTTAATTATAAAAACCCTAACTTGATCTTGAAAAACCCTTGCTTAGAAATGAAACTCTAACTTGGAAGCTAACTTGAAACACCTTAGATTATACCCTTGATTACCCTTGTATGCTTGTAATATCAAAAAAATGGAAAACAAATAGGTTTTTTCTTGCCTATATTGAGCCGTGGGTTTTGGTTGGGAGAAAAGAGAGAATTTTAGTTTTTGCTAGTTGTGAAATGAGAGTATGTGTTTCTAGTTGTATATAAGTGCAAGTATAGAAAATATCTAAAAGACATAATCTTACACCATCCATGAATTTTAGGGGGAGGGATGTGGGTTGTGTAAGAAAAGGATGGTGAGGTTGAGTGTGTAAGAGTAAGGAAGACTTTGGTTAGCTAGTTGTTGAAGAAAATGTGTATTAGTCTTAGATAATATCTTATATGTATGAAACTTATGATATCTTGTGTAAGGTATTAAGGGAGGTCGGTTTTAGTTGTGTTCTTGGGTAAGAAATAATAAACTTTGGGTATTGGGTATTAATGTGGGTATTTGATTAAGTGTAGATAGGTAGAATGATTTACATTTATGCGAAAGGGTTCCAAAGTGCGAAACGTAAACGTTTTACGTAACGTATAAAAATAAAATATAAAAAGTTATAAATTATTTTCGTAAAAATAACATGACACTTGTTTGACGTAAACTTTTATTTGTTTGATGACGGTTTACATTGATTGTTGATTTTTAGTTTACGCGATTTAACCAAACGGTTGAAATTAAAAGTAAACGCGTAAAGTTTAAAATAAATATTTGAATATTTATTGAAGTAAAATGACTCAAAAATGTGGGTTGTTACAACCACTGCAGATCTCACATGAGGAAGTGACTTTGTTCACTTGAGTGGCGACGGAGCAAGATGAGCTTTCATCAAGCGTTGGACTTGATTTTCGAGCTCGATGAGGCGGCGGTCGGATGTACTCGGGACATCTTGAGGCAAAGAGATTGCCTTGACTGACTTTGCAAAATCTCTTGTGTCGTTCCAACTTTCATTGTCATAGAGGGCGAGGTCCTATAATAATGCCCAGGATTCTTTGGCGTTTTTGTCACGAAGCTTGCCACCAGCCGATTGGTCAATGGTTCATCTTGTGACGGGATTGACGTGGTCATAAAAAATTTTAAAGATGTAAACTATCTTGGGTATCAAATATGGAACTAACCCGAATTTCTTAAAGATTAAATGGCGACCCTCACATTCTTCACGGTTTGGTGGAATTTTGAGGGTTTTTGTGCTAGTCATATTAAATTCCCTATCCATTGAAGACATATTAATACTCGGTTTTCGAGTGTTATTGTGTCATATATTTTTTTTAAATTGTGGTTTGTTTTTTTTTTTAAAAGGTTACCTGATTACGCTATGTTTCGATTATATTAACATCATTTTAACGACAAAACAAAATGGCAATGAAGGATAGTTTTCTAAGGCTTATTTTCCCTAACACTTAAGGTGAAACATTGTCCTCAATTTGTTCTTTAAAAGTACTGGTTTTTTTTTATTTTTTTTTAAAACGAAATAAAGGGAAAAGAAAACAAGTAGGAAAGAAACTGAGTACGGCCCCTGAGTCTTCTCAATATTGAGAAGGGGTAAAACATGCGATAACTGGTTAAATCGTCCTCCAAGAATCGTCTAATGAAAACTTCCTAAGAACTTTCAAGCTTCTTTTCATCAAATATAACCTGTAAATCAAAGACAAAAAAACAAACTACATCTGGATTAAAATCGGCAGAGGATATGCTTATTACAAAAAAAAATTTATGGTTGACTCTAAGAAGCAGTAAAGATTGGATGAAAGTGATGGATTATAATTCTAGGGTTTCTGCAGGGGGAGGGAAAAGAAAAAATACAAAATTTTTTTTAGAGATTGCGCAAAATTATTTTTCGAAAATAATAGAAAAGGTTCAAATTTTCACAAGTCTGAGGGTTTGACGCCGTCAGGAAAAATCCTGACGCGGTCGCTTAATAATCCAGACGACGTCGCGCTATTTTCTGACGTCGTCTCCACATAATGTGAAAACTTCTCATTCGTTTTTCAGGAAAATTTTCATGCACTGAATCTTATTAGGTGTTTCTGTAGAAAATACTGCATAAAACCTGGAAATTAATCATTACAATCATATGACTCGAAACTGACGCGAATTAATCTAAACAATTCATTTTATATGTTTGAATTAGTTCTTATAAACCGGATAATTTCCCCTACACTTATTTTATGCAAAATACCTTTGATTGTAAACAAAACAAAGTTAAAAACAAAAGGAAGCATGATTACAAAAAAAAAAAACAAAAAAAACCAAAAGTAATTAACAAACAACATAATAAAAAAAAAAAATATAAAAAAAAAAATAAAAAATAAATCCAAAAATAAAAAAAATATATTTCAAACATACAAGAATAAACGACAAAGAATTAAAAAATCTGTAACACCCCCAAATTTACAACGCAACGGAATATCACTTTGGGGTGCTACTTCATAATACATGCGCATGGGTCACAGTAAACGACTTCAAAGGAGACGTTTATAAAACAAAATCACATTTGATTTTATTTAAAAAGAAGATCAGAGTTACAGGGTCCCAAACCAGTTTAGAAAATATATTTCTAGTGAGTCACATCATGACTCGTTTTCTTAAAAATTTCCTTTATCTAATGTACAAAATATCATCGAGTTCCAATCCTTGATATCCATGTTCTGTCCCATCCAAGCCATTACAAGCACCTAAACCTGAGATATATGCTTAAAAACGTCAACACAATGGTTGAGTGAATTCATAGAGTTTTCAAGTAACAATTAGAACACATATTGGTTCTACAAAACATTTATATCCTTAGAACACAGTTTGGTTCCACCAAAAACATGTATGACTTGCTAGCTAGGCAAGCCACACCACATTTCCAACTTTCATGAGCCCGTGAATCGAACCTTACACATTTGTCATGATAGACAAATAGGTAACGGGTAGTATGCCACTATCCCTTTCTCAATACAAAATGTTCGTTACAGGGTGCTCACCTTCGGATTCATACCCCAAACAGGGCTGCCAAATCCAATAGATCTATTTAATGCATTCAGCGTTTACCCCCTTAGTAATTAACGAGTATACAGTCAAAGGCATAAACTCATGACAATGAAATCATATTATCATTTCACAACACTTGCGTTTCATTTTTAGAACAAACCACAACATCAAGCATATATCAAACTGCTTATGTTCCATTTATAAAACAAGCAACAACAAGTACGTTGAAAACTACTTGCGTTCTGATGTGTTTCAAAAGCTTTAAATTTATAATGACTGAAAATACCAATTTTTTTATAAGGAAACACACGGGTAAAAGTATAACCCACATATATAGTATAATCTTTTTAGGTAAGACCAGGTCGTCCACAGGGATTTGAGTAGTGTTTAGATAATTAGAAAGAAAATAAACTTTTACTTGAAAATAACCTTTTGTTTTACCAATGATAATAAAGATGACTACTCGAATAGTTGAAAATAATTTATAAGTGTTGGAAATGGTTAAGACCTCGAAAATGAAACCTTAACTTATAAAAAGGATTTCTCGTCAGAAAACGTTTTCACAAATTAACATAATACTTCTAGATATTAAGGTATAGATTCCACATACACTTTAATATACATACAAAGTTTCTACAACAAGTTATTTTGGATTTATCTAAGGTAATTTAACCTTAGACAAGGTGAGGAATCGATTAAGGTTTAGGATCAACAAGTGGTATCAGAGCTTTTGATTTGAGAAAACTTTGATCTATAAGTTATGGAATTTGAATGTGCATAGAGTAATACTACTGCTAAGCTACCCATACTCAAACTAGGTGAGTATGAGATGTGGGTGATAAGAATCAAGCAATACTTCTAGGTACAAGACTATGCTCTATGAGAGGTCATAGAGAATGGTTTACTATGGGTATCTGTTACGACAAACTGCACAATGAGAATGGTTACACTGTTACAAAGATGTTAGTTCTATGTAACCTGCTGAGAAAAAGACCAACAAGAAGAATAATGTGAAGGCTTGAAGCTTGCTACTCATTGGCTTCTTCCCAAAAAACAGCATCTTAATTTCAGTTCAGTACAGTGATGCTAAAACAATGTTTGCCTTCTATCCAAAACATGATTTGGAGGTTAATGAAGCCTCTAGAAAACACAGAAGACATGTTGAAGCTTAAAATATGAAAATTTTAGTTCATCAAGCACATAGTCTCTTGACTCTATCTTTAACAGGATCCAAAAGATTGTTAGTAGGCTTGCAATTTTGGGTGTAGTCATCACTAAAGAAGACTTAAATTTAAAATTTTTAAGAAGCTTGCCTCCTAAGTGAAATACTCATGTTGTAGTCTGGATGAATAAGGCTGATATTGAAACATATGAGTATGATGTTTTTGTTAAAAAACTTCAAAATTGTTGAACAAGATGTAAAGAAATCTGTTGGTGCAAGTAGTGGTGCTCAAAACTTAGCCTTTATGACTGCTCCAAGCACTAGCAGTACTAATGATGTTAATACTGCTAATCTTGCATATGAAGTTAGTACTGTTAGCCCTAATGTTAACACTGCTTGTCCTCAAGTTAGTACTGCTAACTTCAGTGATAATACAATGTTTGCTTTCAGGGTTGAGAATCCTAATGGTTCTAATCTCCTACAGCAGGACATAGAGCAAATTCAAGAAGATGATCTAGAAAAGAATGGATTTGAAGTGGCAGATCTCTCTGCTAAGTATGAGGGCAAAAAGGTACTTTCATATAGAACAGGCAAGAAAATTTTCATTAATTCTAATGATACTGCTAGATATGATAAATCCAAGGTAGAGTGTTTCAACTGTCACAAGATGGGACACTTTGCCAGGGAATGTAGAGCACCAAGGAACAAAGAAGGTCAGTTCAGATATCAAGACAACACTAGGAAGCAAGGAAACAATGAAGACACATCTTTAAAGGCAATGTTAGCTATTAATAGTGTAGGATTTGACTGGAGTGATATGGCAGGAGAACAGGTTCAGACAAACATGGCTCTAATGGCGTTTTCAAACTCTGAGGTATATAATGATAAAACTTGAACTAAAACTTGTCTGAAAAACTATGAAACTCTTAAGAAACAGTTTGATGATTTAATTGTTAAGCTTAATCAAACTAAATTTAAAGCAGCTACTTATAAAAGAGGTGTAGCAACTGTATAAGAACAACTAGTCACATATAGAAAGAATGAGGTTTTTTTTAGTGAAGAAGTTGCAGTTCTTAAAAGGGAAGTAGCTTGCAAAGACTTATGAATTAAATGGCTTAGAAAAGTGCGTTTGAATAAGGGTAAGCTAAGAAAAGAGGGTATTGAATTTAAAATTGAGAAATTTGATAATGCCTCAAAGAGCCTAGACAAGTTGTTAGGGAGTCAGATAACTGAAAAAAGTAAAAAGGATTTAGGGTATGATACTGTTCCTCTACCCCATCCTTTAATCTATAATGGACCTACAAAACTTGATTTGTCTTATTCTGGTCTTGATGAATTTAAAGACCCTAAATTCAAAAGTTATGGTTCTAAGGATAGTAAGCTAGAGTCTAACATTGTTTGTGATAAAAAATAGTTTGATTTTCTAAGGAAAATTCTGATGACTCTTTGGTAAAAGAACAAGTATTAGAAGACACAAGTAGCTTTGTTAAGTCTCCACTTAATGTTGATAAAGAAACTGTTTTTCTTGTTGATAAAAAGATAGAGTTTGTCAAACCTAAAAATCTTGAAAAACCAGTTAAAAGGTCAGTTGGGTATGCGGAGATATATAGATCCAATCAACTAGGAAGTGATTTTATGATGTATAACAAAGCTTGTTTTATTTGTGGGAGTTTTAACCATGTGCAGATTAACTGTAATTACCATCAAAGGGAAATGATGGTATCTAGGAATAATTACAAAAGGGTGGATTATGACTATTATGCCAAAACCACACACCCTAGTGCACACATGAATATGACTCCAAGAGTAGTTTTGTAGAAAACTGGCCTCATACCACTTAATACTGTTAGGCCTGTTAATACTGCTCACCCCAAACCAGCAGTTCATAGTGCTAAATCAATGTCACATTTTTCTAAACAAGCATAATCAACTGATCAGATTCCACTTTATAGAAAACCACTGTAATACGCAGATTTGATAACAAAAGCTTAGATACTGCCATGAGACACTATTTACTTGAAAGGCCAGAGCAGTTAATATCTGCTAGGTATATACAGCACCAGTTATATGCGGATTAGGGCAAAAGGGAAATTGTTGTTAAGACCCTTCAGCAGTTGGGTTTGGAGTGACCTTTGCCAGACCTAAGGGTGCATCACTTGTTTTTAAAAGACCAACTACATTGAGGCAGGGAAGATCCAAGTCGTAATGGCTTGGGTCCCTAAAGGAAACCATAATTTCTTATTTTTATATGCAGGTGACAAGGACCAACAAGGTTTTCTGGATTTTTTGACAGTGGTATGCTCAAGGTACATGACTGTGAACATAGCTTATCTCTTAGATTTCAAGGAATTTAATAGAGGTTATGTTACATTTAGGGGAGGAGCACATGGTGGTAGAATTTCTGGTAAAGGAACACATAAAACTGATAGTCTTGATTTTAAAGATGTATACTTTGTCAATGAGTAATTTTTCAAACCTTTTTTAGTTTATGTCTCAAAGACTTTATTTTTGTTTGAGTAAAAAGAACTATTGTCCTTTTTACTAACACTAAATGTCTTGTCTTATCTCCTATTTTAGTTGCCCGATTTGAAAGTCTGATACTTCTTAGATATCTTGAAAGCACAATATGTACAGTTTTTGATATGAAGAACATTTTTTCCTAAAGAGAGTTTAACTTGTCTTCGTTGGAAGGCTACCATTAGAGGAATCAATGATCTGCGCATAGGAGGCTTTGGTTATATTCAATTTTCATGAACATAAATAAGCTTGGTTAAGGATTATCTTGTAATGAGTTATTTTTCCTACAAAATGTTTTGAAAATGACCAAACCTGTGTTGCTTGTCTTAAAGGGAAGCAACACAGAGCTTCTTGTATGTCCAAGGTTCTGAATCCAATTACCAAGCCTTTGTTTATACTTCATATGGATTTGTTTGGTCCAACCTTTGTGAGTAGTTTAATGCATAAGAAGTATTGCTTAGTAGTCATTGATGATTATAGCGGGTTTACTTGGGTTTTTGTTTTTAACAACTAAGGATGAAACCAGTGAGATTCTTAAGAACTTTATTAAAGAAATTATAAAAACCTAGTAGATAAGAAAGTGAAAATAATCAGGAGTGATAATGGAACAGAATTTAAGAATAAAGTTATGGATGATTTTTGTAGAGAAAAAGGTATTAAGAGGGAATACAGTGTAGCCAGGACTCCTCAGCAAAATGGTATGGCTGAGAGGAGGAATATGACACTAATTAAGGCTGCTAGAACCATGTTAGCTGACTCTAAGTTACCTACCACATTTTGGGCTAAAGCAGTTAGTACTGCTTGCTATGTACAATATAGGTCTTAGTAGTCAAGCCTTATAACAAGACACCTTATGAACTTTTTAGAGGTTTTAAACCAGCTCTAAGCTTTATGAGACCATTTGGATGTCATGTTATCATTCTTAATACTTTAGACAATTTAGGCAAGTTTGATAGCAAAAAGTACGAAGGTTCTTTGTTGGATATTCCTTGCAGTAGTAAAGCTTTTAGGGTATACAACACAAGAACCAGGAGGGTAGAGGAAAACTTGCCATATGGGTTTTTCGAGAATAAGCCTATGATAGAAGGGAATGGTCCAAAGTGGCTATTTGATATTGATTCGCATAACCAAATCTATGAATTATGTACCCTGTAGCTGCAGGGTACAATCCTAATGAATCTGCATGTACTACAAAGAGAACCTATGGAGGGTACATTATTTGAAAGAAGGAAATCATCAATTTCATTTGTGATGCAATTTGGAAAATCATACTTTGATTCACCTTCCAAGGATGTTGGTAAAGGTAAACCAAAATCTGCTGCTGATGATCAAAAGCAGGTTAAAGATGGTCCACATAATGAGAGTGATGAAAAAGATAAGTCTGAAGATGATAGCAGTCCTAAGGAAGTTAATGCTGCTGGACAACATGTTAATACTACCAGTCCTAAAGTTAATACTGGTCGTTTTTAACTTAATAATGTTGATCCCTCAGTGAATACTGCTAGTTCATATGATCCAGATAGCCCTAAAGACATGTTCAAATTGGGAGCTAGTCATACACTTGAGGCCACTAATGTTGAGTTCTTTAGTGATGAAGATGAACCAGAAGTTGATTTGGGGAACATCACTAATTCCTATACAGTTCCAACCACTCCCAATACAAGAATCCATAAAGATCACCCAATTAAAATGTGATTGGTGATGTGAGTTCATCTAATTCAGACAAGAAGATATGACAAAATCTAGCTACTGAATAAGGGTTTCTCAGTGGATGTATATGGAACGAGTAAACAAATGATACCCTAAATACTTATTTATATGCTTGTTTCTTATCACAGATTGAACCCACAAGCATTGCTAAAGCTCTATCTGATTCATCTTGGGTGGAAGTAATGCAGGAAGAACTTCTATAATTCAAGCTCTAACAGGTTTGGAAACTTGTGGATTTGCCTAATGGGAAGAGGGCCATTGGAACAAAATGGGTCTTCAGAAACAAGAAAGATGAAAGAGGGATTGTGATTAGGAATAAAGCAAGGTTGGTTGCACAGGGTCATAGACAAGAAGAAGGTATATACTATGAAGAAGTGTTTGCTCCTATGGCAAGAATTGAGGCAATAAGATTGTTTTTAGCCTATGCTTCTTTTATGGGTTTTCTGGTATATCAAATGGATGTGAAGAGTGCATTCTTATATGGAACCATTGAGGAAGAGGTTTATGTTACTCACTGGTATGTGCTAAATTACACATACCTTTTATTCACTATATTATGCCAAAAAGACCAAAAAACATACCAAAAATGTGTTGTATTTGTGTGTTTTGTGTTTATCATGTGCAGGGAAAGGATAATCCCCCGACAAAAGACACATCAAGCCCAAAGGACAAAATATGAGCACTAGAGAAGTAAAGAGCGTGGAAAAGCCAAGGCCAAGGTCTGCATCTTATTAAGAAAAACCCAAGACGAGCCCGTAAAATCCAAAAATCCCAAAACCCAACAAAAAAACTAACGGTCGTTAAACTTTATCAAACAAAACCTAACAAATATCAAAAATACTTAACAATGGTTAAGTATTATAACTTAATACCTTTAACCCTTGGCCCATTTTCCTTTTACCCGAGCCAAAATAAAGAGCCCAAGTCAACCCTCCTTTTAAACGTCAGTTCTTATTTATTGGGTCAAACAAATGAGGTAAGATAAAAGAAAGGGCAGCCAATCCCTTTTTACTATTCACTTCGTCTCAAACATACCCTGCACCCCAAATTAACCCTACTTAAAAGTAATTCCCCCTTGTTGAACTTAAATGACGGCACGCTAATGACGCCTTGGGAAGCCATGCTGGCAATCCTCAGCAATATGATTGGCTAATCATGCGTGTCACTCATTCAACGGGCAAGATCAAAGCATACGGTTATGAATTAATGGTTGAGATCAAGGAAGGAGGAGTGTCCCTGGATCTAGAATCATCTTCTCACAGCTATAAATAGCAAACGAACCACACAGTGTGATCTATATAGGAGTAGGGTAGTTTAGAATAGTGTAGATTAGCTTATTTTAGCTTATTCATCTTTTCTTAATGTAATTTTCAATTTTACGCTTGTACTCAGTTATTAATTCAATAAAAGTTTGCTTTCATTTAATATCATTTGTTAATTTACGTTTTTTTCTTTTAAAGTTACTTAAGTCAATAGCTCTTTTATACTCCTCATAAAGTCCTTTTAAGCTCTTTTAAACTACTCTTACTACTCTTAGTTTGTTTACACTAAGTTAAGTTTAACTGAGCTTTTTTTTATAACATCAAATCCACTCGTCAAATTACCCCAGCTTTAATATGGAAGATAAGCTAGCAAGGGATGAGCTTATAGACCCACCAGCTTATCATTTGATAAGCTGGAGCTTTGTTGAGTAGCTCCTTGAGCATTTTAAAGTCTTGTTTAAGCAAAGGCAATTGTAAGTTCTTCATTTTCACTTTATAGCTTAATTCTGCACTTTTTCTTAAATTCAACTTTATGTTTGCTTATTACTTCTTAGATTAACTTGTTATTGCTTATTTTAGTCATTTCATGCTTGGTGTGTTTAAATTTTAGTATAAATCTTAGTTTTCATGTTATTGTTATAAATCTGTTAGAAAAACCATAAAAATTAGCATAATCTGTTTTGTTATTGTTCAAGCTTATTTGATTATCAAAATTAGTTCATTAGGTCTGATATAAGCTAGTGATCATCTGATATTTGCAGTTTGTGTCTAAATTTTCAAGTTTATAAGCTAAAAATAAGTTTGATCAATTTTAAGAGGTGTTTGGCACAAGGCAGCACTAACTTGAGTTAGTGCTGTCTAGGCCATTTAGTTCTTTAAATTTGTTTCAAATATCATTCTAAGGTTTATAAAGTTAGGATTTTAGGCTTTTGTAGGCTTAGATTAGTTTGGATATAGTTTATGTTTTGAAAATTTGAATCTGAGTTCATTAGCTCAGATGCTTAATGAATTTGAGTTTAATTTGTTTCTAGCTTGTTTTGTCAATTAATTTGCTCTTATTTAGTCATTGTATTAGTGTAGTAAACAAGTCCTTAGGTCTGCACTAGTTAGTTTTGAGATTTGGTTTTAAATATGACAACTGCATCAGTATACTAAAACAGTTAAAAGACCTTTTTCAATTCTAAATTTGAGTTAGTAATATTAGGAATTAGCTTTTCAAATTAAGTACACAAGTAGTTTTTAGGGCATATTACATCTGTTTGAGTTTAATTTGTAGAAAACAGCTTATTTGATTATCTGTTTTTAGGTTTCAAATTAGCACTTTGTCATTTTCATTAATGTTTTGAAAAACTAAAACTAGTGTAAATTGAAAAATCAGCCTTTTCATTCATCATTTTCTTTGCTCATTTGAATTTCAAATTATTTTTCAAAAGAAGTTTTTTAGTAGTTATAGGTCAATGTATTAGTGATTGATATAGTCAATAAGCCATGTGGTTCTGTTTACATGCGTAATAAATAAGCTCAAATTTGCTTGTTTGGACTGTTTGGTTTGCAGTTTTAGGATAAGTGCTTATTAATGTTTTTTTTCAGTTTATGGCTTGTAGTTTAGCTTAGATTTAATTCAATCTTGCTTATTAGGCTAGTTTTAAGTTGTTAATAGCTTGTTAG
Source organism: Tanacetum coccineum (assembly GCA_026074375.1). NCBI lineage: Eukaryota > Viridiplantae > Streptophyta > Magnoliopsida > Asterales > Asteraceae > Tanacetum > Tanacetum coccineum. The sequence continues at coordinate 11,429 of BQNB010101041.1, read as the reverse complement.
GGTCTAGCTTAAGCTTATTCATGCTTTTAAGCTAATTAAGTTTTGTGAAAAAGACCATAGCCCTTTATTTGCATTCTGTGACTTTCAAGCTCATTTTCTGGCTTATTGCTTTAGTAAAAATTAAAATTGTTTTTATGAAAAGTGCTTATCCTTAGCTGCTTAATAAGTTTGTTTTAAAAGTTAAAAAAAATACAAAAAGGAAGCCATGGGGGTCGAACCCATGACCTTCCCCTTCACACTCAATGCATTTAACACACCACACCTTAACCAAACGTGCCCTTGGGTCTTTTCTGTCTACATCTTGCACCATTAAATACTTAAGCTTGTTTTTCAGTTTTGCTTATCAGTTCTTTAAAGCTTATTTTCTGCTTATTAGTTTAGCATATTTTCCAGTTCTCATTTTTCTTAGGATCTTAATAGTTTAAGGTACTTTTAGTAAATTTTCCAGAATTTTATAAATTAGTTTAGTATTTTTAATATTTCATTTAGAGTAAAAGTGTTTTTAAATCATAATAAAAAATATAAAAGTCAAAAAAATATAATTCTTTTTCTGAAAATTATCTTTTGTCATTTAGGTTTTATAAAAATTAAATTTGCGTTTGTAGGACTTAAATTTGATGTACTTGCTTTATTGTAGGTTTTTAATCCCGTTTACGTTTTATGCTTACGTGTTTAATTGACATTGCTTTCTTACTTGTTTTCGTGCATTTATTTACTTGTCATTCACATTTAGTAGGATTTAGAAAACCAAATCAAAATTCTTTTAACATTCAAAACGTGCGATCACGGACTTAACCGATTCTCAATTCATTTGCTTCGTCGGGATACGACTCGGGAAGGTTTTTGATTTTACTTTGGATAAAGGTAATTTCTAGAATCCTCGCGGAATACTTACTATACTATAATTGGACTAATCTTATTACTATATATTATATATATTTATATATAATATATATATATATATATTCTATATTATATTTACATTATATATATACATATTTTATATTACTATTATACATATATATACATATATACATATATATACATATATACATATATATACATATATACATATATATATATATATGCGTATAGCGTATTTGGAGTGGATCAAATTTTTGGCCCGCTGCCGAGGAGGTGTGTAATGATTTTCGCGTTTCGTTCGAAGATTAGTGTTTTGAAGACCCTTCCTCGTGAAGTTATCGTTTTTCATTTGTGAATATTTTCTTAATAAAAATACAAAAATATTTTACACTTCTATTTTTTCTTTAATATCAAAAATAACCATTTGTTAATTGTTGTTTCGGCTCACCTCTAGGTTACGAACTATAAGGGAAGTTTAAGGCGGGTTTGATCCTAAGAACATCACCCAAAAGGAGAAAGGTTATTCTAAATAGCGCCTCGCGCTTACCAGCTCCTCCGCTTTCTTGTACGTATTTTTAGAGAGCTACCGTGCACGTTTAACTTTCGGTTACCAAAAAGATTTTTCTTTCTTATTTTTATTATTATTTTTCCTTATGTGTTATTTGAAAAATCTAAAATTATTCCTCTCTATCCACTTCTTATCCATTTTAATTCTATTTTCTCAACCCTCTATTTTAGTTTATTCTTATTATCGTCGTTCATCGAACAATGCGAGTGTATGAAGGTATGGACAAACCATGTGATGGCTTCTTTGTTATGCTATGTACATGCAACAATGGGGTGTTATTAATCTTCTAGTTGGAACTTGTTTAATTGCACTTATTGGCGATGGAAAATCCAGTCCTTAATGTTGGGTGTGAAGGCCCGTTAAAAGGTGGATTTTGTTCCTTTTGTGCTTCGAGAAATGAAAATTCATCGGCCATTGGAAACTCGGGTTCCTCAACAATAACCGTTGTTAATTGTTGTTGTCGACGATTTCGATTACGAGCTTGAGAGCGAGTGCGCATGCACTAAAAATAAAGAAATTAAAAAGCAAAAATTACACTAATTTTTTTTCAATCTATTTTAAACGGATACACGGAAGATAACTTAAAACCAAATAATCAACTTACTTCACGGTAGCTCTTAACAATTTCTTCTTAAGGTGAGCCGTATTTCGTAAGTGACACAAATGACAAGTTTTAAAAACTTTGGTTCGATTTGGGAACTTTTCAAGTTCTCCGGAACTTATTTATGATAATACATCAATTGAAGGTATTATATGTTGGTGTTCGTTTACCAACTTTGTGTATTTTATTTCTTTTTTTTTAGGACAATTTTTTAAATTTTTGATTTTTTTTATATATGATAACTATAGTAAAAAGAAAAGAAAAATATTTTTTACTTTTTATTTTTATGATTTTTTTTTTGATTTTTTTGAAATATTTAACAAAAATGAAACTTTCGAGGACGAAATGATCTTCAAACCAAACTCAACAAATGTAAATGAAGGAATCTTTAACACAAGTCCCCGGCAGCGGCGCCAAAAATTTGATACACAATAAAATATACAATATAATATTTCTAAAAGAGCAATTAAAAACTTTTCTAAAGTCTCCTTTAAGAAAAGCTCACTCTAAAAGATATATATAATATATAATACGTATATTTAACCGGGAAGTATGATCACCCGGGTCGTTTCCCCAACGACTTGTGAAATTGAAACCTTGGTTTAGTTTGGATTATGATTTGAATGAGAGAAAAGATATTTTTGAGTTTCTATAACTACTAAATAAAAGCAACAATTAAAATGAACAATTAAAAACTATTAAACACTTAAACTAATTAACGGGAACAAATAAAACGCGGCAAATAAGCACTTACACTAAATTAACTCCTAAAAATGCAAACTAAATTTCAAAACCTAAATTAGGACAAAAGAAAATTTTAAGAAAAAGAAAAACATTTTTTTTGATTATTTTTGAATTTGTTATGAATTAAAAACTATTTTAATCTAATTAAATCCTAAAAAATAGCAAATTAAGTCCTAAAAATTAAGAAAAAATGATTTTTAAACTTAGAAAAATCTAGAATATCAAAAAAACTCAAAAAACTATTTTTAACTATTTTTAGAATTAAAATCCTATTTTTAAAATTAAAAATAAAAGCTCAAAAATAGTTTTTTGAGTTTTTATGATATTCTAGATTTTTCTAAGTTTAAAAATCATTTTTTCTAATAACTAAAAACTATTTTTTTATAATTTTATAGAAACTTTTTCTATTTTTTATGTATTTTCTAAATTAAAATCTTAAGAAAAATGATTAAAAATAATCTATTAAATGAAAATTTACCAAAAATAAAAGGAAAAATCTGAAAGAAAGTAACAAAGTTCAAATGAAAAATGAAAGGATAAGCACAACTTATCAAATAAGCTGTGAAAACAGCTTATTATGCTACGGCTTTTTAATGAAAAAGGAAATGAAAACGACTACAAGTATTAAATGTGGGAAAAGGTGAATGGATGAGCTATTGTAGCAAAGTGTTAAGACGTTGGGCATGTGAAGGAGAGGTCGTGGGTTCGAGGTTGGTATACACCCTTTTTGCACCTTTTTTTTATTTTTCACTTTTTGCAAAAACTAAGAGTTAGAACTTATAAAGGACTTAATTTTAAGCACTTTTAATAAATGGAGCATAAGCTCAAACTCAAAAACAAGCTCAGAAAGAGCTTATGAAGTTCTGCCTCTAGAACAAAGTATCTCAAAGCACAGGCTCTGATACCACTTGTTGATCCCACGCCTTGATCGATTCTTTACGTAGTAAAGTGTTTGTTACCTTGGAAGAATCCAAAATAACAAAGATTGAGACTTTGTATGTATACCAAAGTGTATGCGGAATCTACACTTTGATACTCTAGAGGTGTTTATCAATGGAACAGTAATAACCAAACAAACAATGAACAATGAACAAACTGCTTCAATATTATTAGAATAATACGAGTACTCTTGTAGTACTGGGGTTACAAACCTTGAAGCTATTATAATCTATGTCTAATTCGTCTATTAAAAGTATATGTATATCCTAAACCTAGGATCTCCTTTTATAGAACACAAGGAGTCCTTTACCAGAACTACCTATCTTTTAGGATCAGTTACAATTCAAATATAAAAGATAAACATCCCATAATTCTCTCCATGCATCCTTATCTCTAAGTCAGCAGCTTTGACTATCAGCAGTATTAACTCTTTCTCCTAGCAGTATTAACTAACACTGGCAGTACTAAGTTTGTACTGGCAATACTAACTCCATTAGTACAGTTAGTTATACCTTGGCAGTATTAACTCTTGTGAAGATTTATTCCTAACACTTTGGTGTGTTCTCTTTTTTCCGTGCCTAATTTATTTTTGTTGTATGCAGAGATGGATTTGTTTGCTTTTATCAATCATGCGGATCCCACTAAGGTGCAGATAGGAGAACGAGATGTTACAGAGGGAGAGATTCCGCTGCTTCAGTTGACCAGGGGTCGCGTTGTTCTGCTTGCCGGTGTGAATGATCAGGAAGATGTCAATGCTTAAGGTGCTGGTAATGATGATGTGAACTAGGAGGGTAATGATGTTGCGGAAGCAGACCAGACTGAGCAGGGTGACCATGTTATTTATGTTGGGGGATTGACATTGTAGCAGATGATGAGGCCCAAGCTATTGTTGCTGATAAACTAAAAAGAATAAGGAAGAAGAGGAAGGCTGCTGATGGTGCTGGTGGTTCTGGTCTTCCTCCCAAAAAATTAAGGAAAGATCATGGTGTTTCTGGGAATGTCGGTGCTAGTACTGGTGGGAAGTCCGTTTCTGCACTTCAAAGTTTATTGGAAGGCAGTACTTTAGCTGTGGAAGTTGGGGTCACGGTAGCGACTATTGTGCCCTTTGTTACCTCCTCTGTGACCCCCATATTGGAGCGTGAAGGGCCTGCTGATTCTATTTCCAAGACTAGTTTACGGATGCAGCATCCAGCGGAGAGGTTTGTGATCTCTTCAGACTCTTCTCATGATTTTAATGCAAATGATGCAGATGATGAAGTTACTTCTATTGTTAGGTCTTCTGTGCATAAAACGGAGGTATAATGAATCACCATGTATTAAGTCATAAAAACGTGTCTACATTTTCCTTTACATAGTCAAGATTTGACATGTGTCATTATTTATGACAACATCTAGTGGTTGGATCCTAAAAAAGATGTAAATAAAAAAGGAATCTAGTTATAGTCCGGGGTCACTCCCTTAGTGGTTCTTGAGTTCATGGTTAGTGTCCATGGAATACTTCTCATATCTATGTGGTGGCGAATCTGGATATCCTCGATGAGTATCTCTAGAGTAGAAGTCCTGATGCGAGCAAGAACAATCTCGTCGTCATGCCTTATTTGCTCTCTCTAAAATCTATAAATCTGGGTACGGGCTTCTTGAAGTTCAGTTTCTAGTTGGTCAAAATCTCGTTGTATGATAAATCGACCATTACCAAGACCTTCTATCTTATCTTCCATGTGCTCAATGCGCTCAAGAGGGAGCTCATCTAAGTGATTCAAAATAGTCTCGATCTATTCCTCATGATGCTCCAGATGCATCTTATAAGAACTCTCTCCAATCTCAAATACATGAGGTGGGGCAGAAAAATCAGTAGAGGAGGATGATAGGAAACAGGCTTATTTTTGAGGTGGCAAAATCTCCTCGAGAAGAAAGAAATATCGGGGATCAAATAGTGGTGATGATGGTAACACTGGAGATGGAGGCAAAACAGTTAGTGGAGCAATAGGAGCTTGTGGTGATGGAATAGGTGATTCATTACTAGTAGCATTATATGCTTGCATGACCTTTATATATGGATCATCGTGGAAAAGTGAGATGGCTAGCGAGGCTAAAAGATCCTTAGATATATCCTCTGAAGGGTCAGAAGAAGTGTTTCCCGATGAGGCTGGGGAATAGTCCGGTGAAGCCAGGGTATAGTTAGGAGTATTTGTAGAGGAAAAAGCATCCTCAATATAGGAATCAGATAAGACGATAATAGGGTGGGTGAATGTAGACATAATTCTGTAACAACCTAGTGGAAAATAACATAAGTTATTTATATATACTTAATAGTTAAGTATCTTTACATACTATTCGGGAAATGTAGTGGCACGAAGGACTTTCTTGGATGGAAAATGGTTATAGTTTAGGTTTTAACCTTGTTATCTACAACCGAGGCTCTTGATACCAATTTGTAACACCCCCTTATTTGACATATAGTAGCGAAAACTAATTTGGGGTATTACTTTCATGATCAGCAATTTAGTCTTAGAAAAACGAATCAAAAGAGACGTTTGGAGATTTTGCTTTTAATTGTTCTATTTTTTCAATATTATTTTAGTGTTTTACAAAAGGGAGGGGTCACTATCATACATATGAAAAATAGAGTTTGAATGTATATCAAGTTTGGACGTCTCAAGTCCAAATGCCACTCCGTGCCATAAGTTGCTTAACTTACTTGAGATAAACTTGCTAAAAAGGCCACACAAAGGTTGAGTGTAACTTATAGGTTGTATGAAAAGGGTTGATTAAAGTACATTCTTAAGTGGTTTTAATTGGCATAATTACATTTTTCATGGTAAACAATATTATTGACCTAGCGCTGAACCAAAACGTTAAATGGAAATCACTCTAGTGACATTATTAAGGAAAAATGTCCTCTTAGAAGGTAACTGAGTTCCTCAAATGAAGTGCGTCCGCTGGCCATGTGTGTACCAGAACCTGGACGGGGAAGTTCAGTCCCAATAGATCTATTCACGGCATTCGCGCTTACTCAACCAGTACGTTCGGTTACAAGTAATTAACGGTTCATGATAGTGGGGCCTTATGGCAAATGGAGGTACTTAGGCAATAATATATCAGGATAGCATACAGTTGGAAAATACTTGTATTCATGTTTATAGCATGTATCTCCCCACGGAGTTTAGAAAACATGTAAAGGTGGGACTATGAACTCACCTTGATAAGGTAGTTGATTGATTTGAAATTTAATTCAAATGGAAGTAAACAGCCTCGTCACGCAACCTGGGGTAATATGTCAAGTCTTAGTTTGATTGTTTCAAAACTTTATTTCATAAAGTTTAACGTAAATGATTTTGGTTTATTAGTTTGTGAAAACATCGTATCACTGTTCGGGCTATCATAATCCAGAGGTCATGTAGTAAACGTTTGAGGAGCTAGGACACTTTAAATCGTAAATCCAGCAACTCGTCAAAACGTCTACCCAAATGAAAGCCCCTCACATGAAATTCCCTAGTAACGTGATACGTTATAGTTTAAATGATAGGATTTTATCTTTTTAAGTTTCTTCAAAAGCTAGTGGATGATAAATTATGTTAAATATATAACATAATTATTTTATAGTGTTTCGATCGACGAATGATAACGACAAATGTGTCGGGCTTTAATAAAATCGAGTCTTATAATATTTAAATATATTTTTATAATTAATATAAAAATATTACATTTTATACCTTTGAGAATATGAAAATGACAATATATACCCTTGGTATATATTAATTTACACTTTTAACCCTTTAATTATATTTTAAACATTTAACCCTTAACTTAGAAATATGGCAAAACAGGCCCTTGTGGTTTTAACTTTAGGATAATTACACTTTTGGCCCGAAAGTTTAATAATTTCAAAAGTTACAATATATACCCCTCATGCATATACGATTTGCATTACTAGTCCAAATTCCGTATGCTTTGTATTTTAATCTTGAAACTAATTTTTAGCATATAGCTTATTACTATAAGCTAAAATAAGTAAGTTTTACGAGCTTGTACCTTATGAAAAAAGCTTATGAGCTTAAGAATCCAAAATGGGCACGTTTGGTTTTAAAATCTTAAACCAATGGGTTTGAGCTTTTAGGATTTGTTTTTAAGTTTATAAAAATGATATAATAGCTTATTAGAATAGCTTATTAGATCTGCTTATGGCTTTTAGCTTATAGGTTTTACAAAAATAGCTTTTAAGGTTTTAGAGGTACGTTTGGTTTTGGAAAACCAAACGAGTAAGCTTTAGGGTTTAAGGGCTTAACTCATGTGATCATAAAAGATGTAAGAAACTTATTAAGATGGGAATAAGCTCATACTAGCTTATTTGTAGAATTTCCTAAAGTGGGTCGAATTAGGGTTCAGTTTGGTTTATGGTTTCCAACAAGGTTTTAACTTGTACAAATGATTAAAACAAGTTTATATATGATCATAGACATAACAAGAGCTTATTGAACTAGATAGAAAGCTTACTTAGTACATGGAATAGTGAAAATGGATTGAATACAGCAAATGAGATCCAAAACCTTTAGGAGATGAATTAAGGACCTTTGTTCTTGTTTCTTGGCTTTTAAATAGCTTATACTTTCTCTTCTTATCTTCCTTAGCTTGGTTAGAACATGATTTGAAGTAGTGTTTAGCTTAATGGTAAGTTTATGGAAGCATGCATGTTTCGGCTATATATAGGGGTAAAGAAGAGTAGTGTCCAAGTTAGGAGAAGTAGTGACCAAGGTGAGATAGGAGTGATGGCCAAGGGATAGCTAGGATGACTAGTATAAGCTGGGAGTAGCTTTGAAAGGTGTTAGAGGGTGAGAAAGGTTCGGTTATACAAGGAGGTGACAAGGAGGTTTACTTGGTGTACAAGTTGGCTAGGTGGTGACAAGAAGGTGATGAAGGTGCTTAGCAAGGTAGTAGGCAAGGTGGTGCATCATGGAGAAGGGTGGTAGCTTGCTTAGGTCTTAGTTTGAGCTAGTTAAGGGGTAATGGGTCATTTAGGGTTTTCAGGTTTGGTTTTTAGTTTAAGTCGAGCTAGGGTTAGGATTAGAGAGGGAAAAGTGTTTAAATATGATGCGTTGGAGTGCTTGTACTTAGTCTTAAAGAGGTGGTATGAAATCCTTAAGAAAATGGAGGGAAATGAGCTAGTTTGAATTTGTGCTTTATCAACTTGTACTTTGGGCTTAAAAGGGTTATACATTGGTTATGGAGGGAAAATCTATTCAAATGTTATGCATTGTACACTTGTACATATGCCTTAAAAGCTTGTACCTTTTTATTGTATGTAAACATTACATATAGTTAGGGTTTTGTTATAAATGTTAACGTATAAATCCATTTTGTATTAAATGTTATGAAAGGTACGTTAAATAGATAACGTATGGTAAAATGGTGATTAAAACATGTGGCTTGACATATTATAATGTTTACTTGACATAAACGTTGATGGAATTGGCATTAGTAGGTTGCGTGAGCTTGTTTACTTTGGTAATGTAAGTTACGTTACATTATGGATGGAAAAATCTTTCCATGAAAATGGTTGCATCAAATGTTTAATTACTTTTTATTTAAACAGTAACTTTTGGGCATTTTTATATTTTTAGAATTGTTAACTTTTTCTTTATTTAATTTTTATTTTTTTCATAATTTTATATAACTTGTTATTTTTTGTCTTTTCTATTTTTCTTATATTTAATTAGTTATTAATCTTAAAAATTCATAAAAAAATCCAAAAATTAATAAAAAAATATTTTTCTTGTTTACAAAATTTCTTTTGTCATTTAGTATCTAGGAAAAAGTATAAAATTTAAGTATCGGCTTAATTTCTAATTTTTCATTCTTAGACCCCCTTTTTTAAAACCGTGCGTTTTACCGATTTCATTCGGTCTACATACAAACACCTCGCGTTTTTATCTAGTTTTTTTTTTTATATTTCATAATTAAGTTAATTAGAATTAATGTTTAAATTAATTTTAATTTAATTTAGCATTTATTTTCTTAATTTATTATTTAGGTTTTCCCGATAACGTTGTTCTGTTCCCCGTATTTTAGTATAGATATAATTTTAGGATTTCCTCCCCTATAACTAATTTTGTTTTCTCGTTAGTTTTTAAGAACCCCATTTCCTATATCTGTTTCGTAGATAATTAGGTTTTATATTAATTAATTTTAGTTATAATTATATCAGTGTTTCCATCATATCGAAATATTCTCCATCATTCAATTTCTCATCAAACAGGATTACTTCAATTGCAAGCCTCGTTTGGACATACACCCCGGGAATATCTCCTTCCGGAATCTTTTTTTATCTCATTGATTCTATCTGTGTATTTTAATCCTTTTGTGGAATTTACCTTTGCCTTAGGTCCCAAGGGCATTCGGTTATAATCTGTAATAAGGGTTTGCTATTAAGAGTGTGCTTAACAAGCGCATCAATCATCCTAGAAAAATTAAACTTCCTATTGGTAGCTAAGCAGATAACAACAGTGGCAATATTACTACTAAACTGCTCTCAAGCAGTCTTCTTTGGGCTAAGGCAATGAAGAATATAGTGGATAAGAAACCTCCATTGAGGTGAAAAAGCACCCTTTTGAAAAGTTAACTTATCTGAGTCTGTGTGATATCCCATAGTGTGATATCCCATGAGTGCCAACTGCTCAAAAATCTCCAAGTTGGGTATAGAAGTAATACCATCATGATCATCCAACTTGAGGTGTCTTCTTAAAGATGCTTCAGTGCTTGTCATTGAGTGACCATCAATGGTAGCAGTAAGCTGGACTTCTCCATTATCATCATTAGTAGCTTCAGCAGACCTCCAAAATTATTTGATAAAGGAGATATAAACATCTGGCTTCTTTGTGAGTGCATAGCGAATGTGACTTTGATTTAGGAAATTGATGACTTGATGAAACCCTTCACTTCCTGTAGATTTCTCTAAAAATGCTACCATGTTGTGCTTGTCACAAAATTCCAAATTTGCCATGAATAAAAGTGTGTGGAATTGAGTGGGATATGATCGGTTATGAAGGAATGAATGCTGGAGAAAGTTAATTGAGATTATATAGAGAAAACGTAGAGATATGGTTTGACCGACTTAAAGAAATTGAGTTTATCATGATTAAATCAAATGTATATATAGAAAGATCACGAAAGTCCAATTGGTTAAACCCTATATCATAGGTATTTGGCGGAAATATCTCAACGGCTCTATTAATTAATGAAAAATTCTGTTAGGGCTCAAACAGTACTAACGGTCATCCAGTAGTACCAAATTTGGTCTAGCAGTACTAAAATAAGCCTAGCAGTATTAACTTCTCCAACAAAATCAGTACAAACTCCAAATCGTTTGTATCATTCAAAAATTAGCTTCACACAATCTATCTTTCTGTTTTTAAGCTCACATTTAATCTCTCAATTCTTTTAACTCACTTTGCACTCTGTCTGTTTTTCACACATCCCCTTTCAGTTTTTAAGCTCACCAATTCTCTCTATTCTTTTGACTCACAAATTCACACAAAGTATAGTTTTTGGCAAACTACCAGCCATTAATGGATTTGAGTAGTCTTTACCAATAGCCGTTTGCTTTAGACTATCCAATGCTTCATTGTAAAAACATGGTGCATTGATAACCATATAGTTTTGAGTAAACTATCAACTATCAACGGATTTGAGAAGTCTTTACCAGTAGTCGTTTGCTCT
>BQNB010101039.1:0-24566 GCA_026074375.1 Tanacetum coccineum | reverse complement strand
AGATAACCAAATCAATCTTTTCTCTCATTCAAATCATAATCCAAGCTAAAGCGTGGTTTCAATTTCACAAGTCGTTGGGAAAACGACCCGGGTGATCATTCTTCCGGGTTAAATATACGTATTATATATTATATATATCTTTTAGAGTGAGCTTTTCTTAAGGGAGACTTTAGGAAAGTTCTTAATTGCTCTTTTGGAATATTATATTGTATATTTTATTGTGTATCAGTTGCTATTGGATATAAGAACCCCTTATGTCTCACCCGTACAAAGCAAGTTCAGCCTGCTTTATATAATGGTCATGAAATTATCAAAACCGATCATGTCCCAGCCATAGTGCACAACAAGGATACCCTAAAAATAGCTGAAATCACTAGGAAGAAAATGAATGACAAAATGAAAGACCTAGAGTGTGTGAAAAAGAAAGTTAAGATTGCACCACATGATTACTCGAAAGAGAATTATTTAGCGACTTTCACACCTCAAAAATAATTGACCCCTGGGTAGATATTTTGGTCTGATGATCTTCTTAAAATGAAGCCCAAAGCTCTCAAATAAAAGGCTAAATCTGCAAAACCAATCACAGCTATGATGGTATATCCTCCAATACACCTGCAAAGCTTGTCCCCAAAGTCCTCCCAACAAAAAGTTAAGTACAAGTAAATATTTATTCTCTAGTACAACGTTTTTTGGAATTTGACAAAACCTGTAAAAAGAGAATCACACCTACGGGTCTCACTAAAGGGGAAAGGGGTTTTGAACAAACAAAGACATGTTATCTCACCGAGGTAATCCCATTTTTCAAAACCATCAAAGAACATTTTGAGGAAATTCAAAAAGCTCTCATCAACGAAATTAAGGAAATGAAAGAAGTTTTTGATCAAATGGAGGCTGAGGTGGACCAACATGCTGTTGATAAGAAGTGCGATGAAATAGAGTGGAAAAATATTCTCATTGAGAATGAGAACCTAATTGCTGAATGCTTGTCCAAAGATGTATTTTATACTGCAACAAATTTTGTGCTTACTGTATCTAGATTTTCTGCCATGCATGATGCTTACATTGTTGCACAAAAACGTATTGCCGAACTTGACTGAAAATTTTAATCTGACACAAAAGATTCAAACAGATGATCATGATGAGATGATAAAACATTTTTCCAAACTTGAGGTGGACCACTTAAATTTTCAATTGAAGTATCAACATCTTAAGGAACGTTTTGGAAACAAAAAATCAGTGACATCTTTGGATGCTCCTGCATTTGAGTCAGTTTTTGAAATCGAAACCTAAAAGAACAGCTTCAAGGAAGGGGCAATACAATTAGAGAACTAAAAGAGAAAATTTATCGCTTGCAAAAGAAACATAGTGAGGCGAATCCCATTTTTGACTTTAAGGCCTTAGATTCTCATAACAAAGATTTAAATGCAAAAGTCAATGCCCTTCAAGATCTAAATGAGCATTTTAGGGTAGAAAACGAAAAAGTTAAGCAACATTACAAGGAATTGTATGATTCAATCAAGCTAACGCATGCTAAAACCATTGAAAAGACAACCTTGTTAACTAAAATTGAGACCATAAAGGCTCAGATAAAAGGTAAAACAAATTGTGTCACTATGCCTGATCCTATGAAACCAAAAGTTCTTGCCCCTGGTATGTATGCTATCGATGTTGAACCAATTTCCCCTCGAAATAGGAACAATAGGGAAGTTCATCTAGAGTATCTCAAACATCTTAAGAAAAGTGTAGGAACTCTTCGCGAGATTGTTGAACAGGCCAGGGTTGAAAAACCATTAGATAGCTCACTTGCATTTGCCTGCCTTTACACTAAACACTCTCAGGAATTGCTTGAATATGTCATTGGCATTTGTCTGAAAGATTTTAATAAAAAAGATAGAAAGAATGCTACTGCCCCTTTAAATAGGAAAAAGCGAGTTACTTTATGGACCAGGTGAAACTTCAACTAATAACTCACAAACACATGTTGAGCAACAGACACCAAAGAAGACTAATGAACCTATGATTCCTTCTACAGGAGTAAAAGATGCGATTACAGCTAGCGGGTCAAAGCCTAGGAGCATACAAAGAAAGATAGGACCTTGTCAGCTAAGAGTGACAAGAAGAAAGTAGAAGACCATTATAGGAATAATAAGTCTAGTATGAAACAAAAGAATCATGTTGATTCTAGTATTAACTATAAGCGTACTGTAATTAATTCAAATTCTAATTCTGTTTGAAAAACTTGTAACAAACGGTTAATGTCCTTTAATCATGATAAATGTGTTGTGAAGTCTTTGAAGTTTGTTAAGAAACCCCCTGTCAACAAGGTTTGGAGAGTTAAGCCTGTTAAGCAAGTCTGGCAGGTAACTGGAAAGTTGTTTACCAATGTCAGATTTCAGTGGAAGCCCACTAGAAGGAAATTCACTTTAGGAGAACAGTGCCCTTTAACTAGGTTTACTGAATCCAAAGTAGTGCCTGTAAAACAACCTAAAAGCGTTAGTACTAGTGACATTGTGATACCTGAGAGATTAAGTAACACTTCTCAGAAACCATTAACTAGGTACCAGCGTAAAAACAAACAGGAAAAATCAATTTCCACTAACACTCCCACTACAATTGTCACACAATCAATTGATGATTATGTGAAACTTTTTGTTTGTGCTAACCAACAGGACCCTAACAGAAATTGGGGATCCAACGTACCAAACTCTCCATATTCGTCTATTTTCAAATGCAGGTTGTATAGATTGTCCTTTGGTATTTAGAATCAGGCTGTTCAAAACATATGACGGGGGATCGCTCACGGCTTAGGAACTTCGTGAAAAAGTTCATCGGGACAGTTAGATTCAGGAATGTCCATTTTGGTGCTATCATGGGTTATACGTGATTGGTGACAGTGTGATCTCCAGGGTATACTTTGAGGAAGGACTGGGACACAATCTTTTTTCTGTCGGACAATTTTGCGATTCAGATCTTGAAGCTGCGGTCTGCAAACACTCATGTTACGTTAGGATGTTAATGGTGTTGATTTAATCAAAGGCAATCGTGGCACTAATCTATACACTATTTCTGTTGATGACATGATGAAGTACTCTCCTATCTGCTTATTGTCTAAGGCCTCAAAGAACAAATCATGGTTGTGGCACCGTCAGTTAAATCACTTAAACTTCGGTACCATCAATGATCTTGCTCGAAAAGATTTGGTGAGAGGCTTACCTAGGTTGAAGTTTGAGAAATATCATCTTTGCTCGGCTTGTCAACTTAGAAAAAGCCAGAAATATTCTCACAAACCCAAATCTGAAAATACCAACTTGGAAGTTCTTAATACCCTTCATATGGATTTATGTGGACCAATGCTAGTGCAAACAAATAATGGGAAGAAATACATCTTAGTCATCGTTGATGACTATTCTAGGTTTACTTAGGCCAAGTTTTTGAGGTCGAAATATGAAACTCCAAAGTTCATCATCAAAATTTTGAAGCAAATACAAGTCGGTCTCAACAAAACTGTCAGATACATCCGTACCGATAATGGCACAGAATTTGTTAATCAATTTCTGACTGAATATTATGAAAGTGTCGGTATTTTTCACTAAAAATCAGTTCTGAGGACTCCGCAGCAGAATGACGTTGTCGAAAGACGGAACCGTACTCTTGTGGAGGCTGCTAGGACAATGCTAATATTTTCCAAGGCTCTGATGTTTCTATGGGCAGAAGCTGTTGCTACTGCTTGCTATACTCAAAATCGATCCCTTATTCACACTCGTCACAACAAAACTCCATATGAGCTAGTGCATGACAAAAAGCCTGATCTTAAATTTCTCCTTGTTTTTAGTGCTCTTTGTTACCCAACAAATGACAGTGAAGACCTTGGAAAATTAAGACCTACAACCGATATTGGAATTTTCGTCGGTTATGCACCAAATAGGAAGGGTTATCGAATCTACAACAAAAGAACCCAACGAATCATGGAAACAATTCACGTGCAATTCGATGAGCTGACTTAGCCAATGACTCCTGTGCACATTAGTATAGGACCCGAGCCTACTTTATTGACGCCTGGATGGACAAATTAGTTCAAGGCTCGTACCAGATCATGTCCCTGCAGCTCCTTATGTACCACCCACTAATAAAGATCTAGAGATTTTATTCCAACCGATTTTTGATGAATACTTTGAACCCTTAGGTGTTGAAAGGTTGGTTCCTCCTGCTCATGCAGTTCAAGTTCTAGTTGCTTCAGCCGATACACCTTCTTCTACAATAATTGATCAAGATGCACCATCAACAAGCTATTCACTACAACCTCCTATCTCACATCAAGGTGTTGCAGCTGGACCCACTATCAAAGGAAATCCTTTTGCTCAAGCTAACAATGATCCCTTCATAAATGTGTTTGCTCCATACCTAGTTCTGATAAGTCATCATCTAGGGATGCCAGTTATGCTGAATCTAAACAAGTTGTTCACCCACATAATCATCTTGGAAAATGGTCCAAGGATCACCCATTGGATAATGTAATTAGTAATCCTTCTCGTTCGGTATCCACCAGAAAATAGTTAGCTACAGATGCCTTGTGGTGCCTTTACAATTCTGTACTATCAAAAGTCAAACCCAAGAATGTTAAGACTGCCACGGATGTAGCTTGCTGGTTTAAAGCTATGCAAGAAGAAATCCACGAATTTGATCGACTTCAATTATGGGAATTAGTTTTGAAACTAGACTGTGTTATGATAATTGCTCTCAAGTGGATTTACAAAGTATGGTGATGTTTTGAAGAATAAGGCACGGTTAGTAGCGAAGGGATATCGAGAGGAAGGTATCGATTTTGAGGAATCATTTGCACCGGTTGCACAGATAGAGGCTATTAGTATCTTCATTGTAAATTCTGCCAGCAAAAACATAATCATCTACCAGATGGATGTCAAAACTGCATTTCTGAATGGCGAGCTGAAAGAAGAAGTCTACGTTAGTCAGCCCGAGGGCTTTATTGATCTAGATCACCCCACACATGTCTATCATTTGAAGAAGGCTCTTTATGGTCTAAAGCAGGCTCCAAGGGCGTGGTAAACACTTTACCAAGGTTTCTTCTGGACAACAAGTTCTCCAAAGGTGTAGGGATCATACGTTATTCACCCAAAAAACAGGCAAACATATTCTTCTTGTTCAAATTTACGTAGATGATATTATATTTGCCTCGACTGATCCTAAAGCTTGTGACATATTTTCCAAAGATATGAGTTCAAAATTTCAGATGTCAACGATGGGACAAATGTCATTTTTCTTAGGTTTACAAGTTTCTCAAAGTCCCGGAGGCATCTTTATTAATCAATCTAAATATGCTCAAGAGATTTTAATAAATTATGGAATGGTTACTTCTGACCCTATAGATACACCAATGGTGGATCGCTTAAAACTAGATGAGGACCCCTTAGGGATTCTAGTTGACCAAACTCGATTTCGAGGTATGGCCGGCTCCTTAATGTACCTCACTTCCAATAGACCAGACCTGGTATTCACCGTGTGCATGTGCGCTAGGTATCAGGCTAAGCCTACCAAAAAGCACCTTGAGGCAATTAAGCGGGTCTTTCGGTACCTTCGAGGCACCATTAACTGGGGTCTCTGGTATCCAAAGGACACCGTTATGGCACTAACGGCCTATGCAGACGCTGACCATGCATGGTGTCAAGATACAAGGAGAAGTACGTTGGGAAGTCCTCAATTTCTTAAAGATAAACTAGTGAGCTAGTTATTGAAGAAGAAAAAAAGCATGGCTATCTCAACCACAGAGGCTTAATACCTTGCCATGTCTGGATGCTGTGCTCAGATACTTTGGATGAGATCATAGCTAACAGACTACGGCTTTGCATTCCATAAGATACCTCTGTATTGTGATAACCGAAGTGCTATTTCTCTCTGCAAGAAAAAAAAATATATTTCTTTTTTACAAAATTTTCTTTTGTCATTTAGTATCTAGGAAAAATATAACATTTAATATAGGCTTAATTTTTCTTAAATTTCAGTTTTAGACCCGTTTTTACCGGGTACATTTTACCGTTTCTTTTCGTTTAGCATTCAAACGACCTCCGTTTTAGTTCTAGTTTTCTTTATTTTTCAAGTTAAGTTAATTAGAATTTAATTTTGATTTTTAATTTAATTTAGCATTTATTTTTCTTAATTTTTCATATTTAGGTTTCCCGATACCTTATTCTGTTCCCCGTATTTAATTTAAATTTAATTTTAGGATTTCCTTATAACTAACTTTGTTTCCCGTAGTTTTTAAGATCCCTATTTCCTATATTTGTATCCCGTAGAATAAATTAGATTTTATTTAATTAATTTTAGTTGTAATTATATCAGTGTTCATATCATATATTCTCAATCAGTCAATTTCTCTTCAAACCAGGATAAATTCTCAATTGCACAGCCTTCGATGGACTACGACCCGGGGGAAAAAAATATCTCTTCCGTAATTTTATCATTGATTTCTCTATGTGTAACTATCAAACGAATCAATTTTGCGCCGTTTGCGGGAGGCATTCTCTACGATTTTCTGATCCGACTTGATCTGAACTTGTCTTATTATAATATAATCATTATTAAAAAAAAAAAAAAAAAAAAAAAAAAAAAAAAAATTAAAAAAACACAAAAATATTTTTCTTTTCTTTTTATTAATATATATCATATAAAAATTAAAAAAAAAAAAAAAAAAAAAAAAAAAAAAAAAAAAAAAAAAAAAAAAAAAAAATATAAAAAAAATTTGTCCATAAAAATTAAAATTCACTAATTGGTAAAATACCAAAATATAATATTCTCCACTGAGGTATTATCATAATAAGTTCCGGTGAAACTATAACGAGTTCCCAATCGAACTAAAGATTTTAAAAACTTGCCTTCTTGTGATCACTTACGATTACGCTCACCTCATTCTGATTAACAAACTATAAAGTGGGTTTAAGGAGGGTTGTTCCTAGGAACTACGACCCGAAAGGAGAAATAAGCTTCGCGCTATTCCTACTCCTCCGCTCACCTGTGCGTTTTTCATTCTGAGAGCTACCGTGAAGTAAGATTGATTATCAGGTTTAAGTTGTCTATCTGATTTTGTCCAATTGTGAAATATGTTGTTAATAAATTCGAAAAAACCAAAAATAATCTTCTTTTTCTTCGTATCAGTTAATTCTTTTTTTCTTCTTTTTTAGTATTGTTTTTCCATTTATCCCTCTATCCTATTTAATTCTTATGACATCCATTCGATTGTCCGCCTTTAAAGCATTAAAAAGCATGTTCGGCTTTGGAAATGTTGCACACTTCAGCCTTTTTTGTTCAAAATAGAAACTCAAAAGCAAATTCCTGTTCCAATGCCCGAATCGTCTCAACAACACATAAGAATGAAAGAATTTGTTCGATTTGGAAACCTGTTGCATGTCTTAAATTGTCTGGAATTTACCTGACACGAAAGAAATATTGGAGAAAAAGCTTTTCAAAAGTTCAAAATACTTCCAAGGTCATCCAATGACAATTCCAACTTGTTAATAAGCTCCTCGAGAGCCCATTCCGTTGTCAAACAAGACCCAGTATCAAATTCCTCACAAAAATCTCAATGAATCGACCAAAAGTGATGTTGCAAGTTGATGGTGATTCGTTAATGGCATCTTTGACACGATTCAACTTGTAAGCTTGTGGAAAGGTGCTCATGTTGGTTATAATTGTCCCACCGAAAACTCGATTATCCAAATCCGAGCAACCAAACAAACCATTAATGAATCCCACAAGCTCGGAAAGTGTGCAAAATACCAAAATTTTATTGTCAAATCCAAAAATGGGTTTAAATGAATATGACGCAGTTTGTTTTTTAATTGAAAGATTCAAGTGAAACACCAAATGGTTTTTTAATTAACTTCCATACTCAATCTAATAAACACTCCCGATTATTCAAACCATTCTCCACAACCCCGACTCATTCTTATGATAATTTTGAACACAATGCTTATATATGGATACGATAGTTCACCACAAGTTCCGTTTATCGATCGGAACCTTGTTACAATCAAGACTTAATTTCTTCTCACAAAATTCTCAAAGTTTTCAACGTACAATATCGTTGTTGTGATCTATTGTGGAGTCCTCTGAGACTTTCAGTGTCAACCGATGTATGAAGACTATTATCATGAGCAAATCCTTGCTATGAAAAATTCTAATTCTTTCGGGTTTGACCAACTTCCAACCCCGAGCATTTTTCCGTCAATCATCCACCTCCTCAACCCAATGATCATGGAAGCTTTGCAAGCCCAAGAGGACTAAATGAAATCGATTAGAAACTTCTTAAGAAGTTTAATCTATCACTTTTTGGGAAAACGCCTAAGTTCTATTGCATGCATGGGACAACGTTTATTGAAGCTAAGAAACATGCTCAACCGAGGAAGGTGCAGAGAATTGCTTAGCAAACACTTGTTCAAGAGTGAAAATCATAAGTGCCGAGCTATCTAGTACATCAATACTCCGGCTTGGAATCGCCCTCCAAAATCTCTACTGTGAATGATGATGATGGACGAGGACTAGTACATTGCAATCACACCCTTTTATTCAACCGAGAGGAGCCCGATAACTTTCCCCACCCCCACCCCCCCCCTTTCTAATATGGAGAATGAGCAATCTTGACACAAATTCCGGCAACGGAAACCAGGATACGAATTCAATAAAGTCTAGTGTTGAAATCCTTTGTCCCAATCCCAAGTGAGTCCAAAGGTGTTCCCAAAGTATGTGATGTGCCTTTTCATGACAATTCTCCGCCTCTTGACATTTCAAAAGATCAATCTGAGGATTTCTCTGATTCTAACGTTGATTCTACTTCGACGGATGAAGATTCCTTCTCTAGTAACGATGTCGAGTATGTTGAGGCATCACCTCCCAATTCTGAGCCCTTTAGCTCGAAGGTGATGGAGATTGTTATTCCCGAAGTTGGAAGGATTGAGGATGACATTCTTTTAATCAAAGACGATACCCTTCGTGAAACATTGTTGAATGTCAATCGTCTTGTTGCTAAAATCGAAGCATTAAAAGATAATCCCGTTCCATCTTCCGTTGTTGTGACCAAGTCTACCTCCACATTTCCTAACCTTTTCTTGGAGGAGACTAATACCTTTGATAATTCTTTGCCCGAATCGGAAACTTTCTGCTTTAATTTGGAAGAGCCTAGTAGTGGCAGTCCCACTACTCATTCTGATTCATCTCTTCCGGATTATAAAGCTTTCTACATTGATAACGATCATTTTAAAGAGAAGAGTAGTGTCGTACTTCCTCCCGCCAGTACCACTACTCATGTCGATTCTTCTCAATATGATTCGTTTATCTTTGATCTTTCGAATGATCAGTTTCCTCCTGCCGATAGGAGTGATTTTTAATCATGAGGAGTTCGCCGATGAACTCACTCCAAATCATATCTCAACAGAGTATGATTGTTTCTTTAAGGAAGAGCCCGAGCTGGGCAAATTTCACAATCGGATGTGGTGGAAATATTTTCCAAACACGAGAAAACAAGAGTTCATGTGCTATCGTTTTTTGCCCACCCTTGATTAGATTCATACCTTCTAGTGAATCCTTTCGCTATATGTTGTATTGGATCTTTTCTCCAGCCATTTCTTTTCATCCCCGTTATTCCTCCTTATCTCTCTCATGTGGTGATGAAGACACCATATATGATCCCGGCACTTTCAAAAGTAGCATGCTTGTAGCCGGATTTAATCACTCGGATTGGAACTTTCATGAAATTCAATACTTATCGAGTCACTTGAATGAAAGTGCCGTTGATGATTTTACTTTCCACTTGTTTCCTCAACAAGATCCATAAATCCTTGTGATGGTGTTCAAGCTCGCGACCCTAAAACAAAAGCGCTTCGTGGAGGCACCATGCTTAAACCGTATTTGCAATAAGTGTTGTTGTTGTGTAAAATAGCTTGTCCTGTTCCATTACCCGTGTTTTCATGTTGTTTGTTATTGTCCCAGCACTGCCCGGATTGTGAAGACTCTCCAGTTTTGTCATTCATCAGAAGTTTCACAACTTCATCAGCTTCAATTGGGAATCCGATATCCTAATCTTATCGACTAACGTTTTTATCTTTTTGGCATACCTCATAAACGGCCTTAGTATTAATGAAAGTATCCCTTGCAAACATCGAGACGATGTTAGTATCTAGTTTTGGGGGGTTATCTTCGATTTGAATTGTTTCCTCCAGCATTGTTTACCGTACGTAAACCCTTTTTAACCACCAAAATACCAAAAAAATGGAAAAAATTGAAAAATTTTTCAAAAATATAATAAGTGTTTTTGTCGCATTTTGCTTTTCTTTGGTAGAATAGGAGAATAATTTTGACATTGATCGGGCGTGTTGAGCCAGCTAGTTCCTTTAGGCCAAGCTTTCAACGAATTCTATAGCTTTGAATTTTAATAATGTGAAGAACGAGAAATGATAGAGTTAAATATAAGTTAATGTGCTAAGCAAGATTCTTCTAAAAACTTATACGAGTAACTTATGGTTTTCTCTCCCGTGAATTTCTAATCCACCTAATCATACGTACTCAATTTAATTCAACTAATCAAATCGAATGTCTTCAAAAAAGCGTCAATTTGTTAACTTGAGTTTTCAAAGCGAGATTTTGTAGTAATTTAAAAGATAAATGCCAAAGAAGCATGAATGAAATGTGAATGCAAAAATGCATGAATATTGAAATTTTGCCAATAAAGCATGCAGTTCATATTATGGACAATAAAAAGATTGTCGTGATATCCCACTCCGCTAGCAACGAGGTGGAGGGTTTCAAACATAAGAACGTCTTTTGCTTCTAAAGATTTGGTGTGTCGTGATATCTCACTTGGAAGAAAGGTCTAGGTGAGGGTTCAAACTAAGACACCAATCCTTAGCCATATTAGGAATAAGGTGTTGATGTGATTTCCCACTACGCTAGCAACGGGGTGGGTTTTCAAACTAAGAACACCGGTCGTTGGTTGTGATATCCTGCTCCGTTAACCACGAGGTAGGGGTTCAAACTAAGCAACGCATTCCTAAGCTTTAAGAACTTATGATTATGATGTTGAAAATGTTTGCAAAAAGTTTCTAAGTTTAAATCACTGAAATCAAGCTTACGAAGTCTTAATAAGTTGTTGCTTTGAGTCATGATTTCATTTTGAATTATGACTATGAAAATAATTTGTCTATGGTTAAATTAAAATGAGTACCCAACATACAATCCGAAATCCATGTATGGTAGTATGAAAATTCACAAGTCATAAAGTATAGGGCTTAACGACTAAACTTATATCGACAATGACTTGTTTAAATTGCTTAGCTTGGAACTATGTGAAAAATCGAGGACGATGAAATTGTCCCGTCAGGACATCCGAAGATCACTCTACGTGCGCAGCTCATTCTATGATCCCAGTTAATAAATAAAGAAAGTCAAACTTGTTAAAAACGAGAAAATCCAAAAATATTAGTTGTAGTTAGTGTAAATTTAGAAAATGGTGAAACGGGGCTTACGTGTTTACTTCATAACATTGTGTGAGGACACACAATACCTTAGTTTGGGGGATTTGATAAGTGCTTAATTACACATATCTTTTACCTCTAAAAACGAGCTTAAAATGACCAAAAACAGACAAAAACTGCCAAATATATGTTTGTTTTGCATTTGTATTGTGCAGGAAGTGGATATCATCAAAAAGACAGAAAACCAAGCCAAAATGACAAAACTGAGCATGGAATGGAAAAGACTGTGCAAAATCAAGGCCAAAGTCCAAAAATGTCAAAGTCAGAGTCAATACAGAAGAATCAGCAGTCAAACCGGAGCCGGAACTGAAGAATACTATTGAATGCAATCTTTACCCATCTGATGGGCCGGGAAAGCCCAATAGTATATTTATGAAGACTGTGAAGACCAAATGGGCCCTCAATCATTTACAACAGCCCATTTGTGTGCAATTGACAAAGACTGTGAAGACTTTGAAGGCCCGATCCTAGCCCAGTTACAGCCAATCTCAGCCATTGTACACACAAAACCCACTTCATAACCTTATTGGGCTTGAAAAAGCCCAATAACCAAGCCTGTACCTTATTGGGCCCAAACCCAAACCCAGTGGGCCCAATACAAGCCCAAGCCCAACAAAAGCCCAATACACTTTTTTTATAAAACACAAGGACCCAAAATGTAAATTTTAAAACTTTGTTTTATAATTAAAAATGAAAAAATAAAACTTTAGGGGCCAAAAAGTCCATGTTTAAAAAAATGTTTTGGTAAAAAAAATGGTTTAAATAAACACAGAGGGGAAATTGCCATTAACCAAAACCCTCTTTTATTGTCTTATTAATAAACTAGAGGGACCATTATGTAAATTGCCGCCAACAACCTATTTTACACTTTTGTTTTAAAACCAGAGGGGCCTAAACTGCCACTTTCCAAACTTGTTATAACTAAAAAACCCGGCTAAATGAAATGAATAAAGTAAGAAAGTTGGGGGGCTAAACATGCATCTTTTTCATTTCTTTCTTTTAAAACTTCCCAACCATAACAGTACCAACACCATTTCCCGCCAACCTTATACCACCCATTTCCCACGGTTTTCTTGCCATACCACCTCTCCAGTACAATCCACAGCTCACGCCTAAATTACACCTTTCCCCCCACTCAACCCCAACCCTATACCCCTCTACCCTGGCAATTCACACAACCCGAGCTCCACATCAATGGTGAGATGGTGTACAGGGTAAACCAAGGGTTAGGATTGCATCAAGAGTGTTGTACACTCACAAGTAGCACTTCCCAACACAAAGAGAAGCAAAAGAGCTGCTATAAAAGGAAGAGAGACCAAGCCGGCTTAGCCACACCCTGTTTTTACTTTAGTTTTAATTTTTATTAAGTCTTTCTTTGTATTATTGTAATTCAGTCCTATTTAAAAGTTTATGTTGTAAGTTCTTGGAGTTTAAATGAAAAATTAGGAGTTTTTATTTGAAAAGTTGCAAGTAACCATTGTCGAAATTTAAAGCTTTATTTAAGCTCTCTAAAATCTGTTTATCTATTATAAAAATGTGTTAAAGTTGTTAAACACCACTAGTAATCACATTTATTAGCTTTTACTTCATTAAAATGGTAAAAACCCGAATTTTATATAATTAAAGGGGTGTTTGGTTTTGACTGTGAAATGGGTCAAAACAGGTTAACCATGGGTCAAACACACTCAGCCATCTTTGGCTGAGTGTGTGGGCTTTATTAGGCCAAGTTTTATCATAATTTTTTGTTAAAAATAAGTTTTTAGACCCCTTTAATTTTCTGCCAAAAATTCATAAGCTTAAAATAAGCTTAAGTGCTCAAGCTGCATAAGCAGCTTAAGCACATTGTTGTGTGCTTGTAGTTGTTGTTTCTAGCCCTTTAAACTAACCTTGTTGCTGTCCCTTTGGTTTGACCAAGTGGAACTCAAAATTTGGCTTTGCAATATCTTTGAAAACCCTCAATTTTAAGCCCCAAATTCAGCATGTTCAAGTTGTCCTTATCAGCTTAAATTCTGAAAATAAGCTCAACTATAGCCCCTTTTAATCTGTTTGTGGTTTGTTTTGACTAAAAAGCCTTTGAGAGCTTATTACCATAAGCCCAAAAAGCCTTTAGCCCACTGCATTGCCCTCCCCTGGTGCTGAGCACCATAACTCAGCCCCTTTTTCTAGCTTATTTGATTTTAAGCACTAGGATTTTATAGCTTTTATTTGTAGCTTATTAGTTTCTTTTATTTCCCCAAAATCTTGTAGCTTAACTCCTCCTTTAGCTTAGCTTATTTAGAGCTTAAAGTTCCCTTTCTTTCTGTTTTCTTTTAAACTGTTAGTATAAACTTAAGAGCTCCCCAGCTTATTTTAGGGCTTATTCTAGAAAACTTAGGCTTATTTAAGAATTCCCTAGCCTACTTATCTGTTCCTAGTTTTCTAGCCTATTTGTTGCATAAAATCCCAAAAAGCCAACAAATTAAAGCTCATAAGCTTAATAAGTTTCTGACAGCCCAAAAGCTAACATATTTAGCTTATTAGTCCATTCCACTTATGTGCCTTTTAAATAATGCTCCCCATAAGCCCCCTGAAATAACTTTGCTTCTTTGACTTTTGTCTAATAAGCTGCTTGGACCCACCTTGTAATCGGGGTCAACCTTAGGGACCAATTGTGTAACTTCCTCTTTTAAAGTTATAACTGTTAGTCCCTGTGGTTAGCTAGCCTGTTACTCTATTAGTCCTTGTGTCCTTTCACTGTTAGTCCTTTAGTTATAACCACAGTTAGCCTTAGTTAGTTTTATTTAATTTAATTAATTAAATTAGGTTTAAATCTAATTAGTTTAATTACTTTTAATTAAAAAATAAGTAAAATTGGCATTTTTAAAATTTTTAGATTTGTTAACTTTTTCTTTATTTAATTTGATTTTTTCAGATTTTTTATAGTTATATTTTCTGACTTTTTATATTTAATTAGTTTTAATTAGTTTTTAATCTTAGAAAATTCATAAAAAATCCAAAAAAAAGAAAAAAAAATATATTTCTTTTTTACAAAATTTTCTTTTGTCATTTAGTATCTAGGAAAAATATAACATTTAATATAGGCTTAATTTTTCTTAAATTTCAGTTTTAGACCCGTTTTTACCGGGTACATTTTACCGTTTCTTTTCGTTTTAGCATTCAAACGACCTCCGTTTTAGTTCTAGTTTTCTTTATTTTTCAAATTAAGTTAATTAGAATTTAATTTTGATTTTTAATTTAATTTAGCATTTAATTTTCTTAATTTCAAATTTAGGTTTCCCGTTACCTTATCTGTCCCGTATTTAATTTATAATTTAATTTAGGAATTCTTATAAACTAACTTTGTTTCACCTATGTTTTAAGAATCCCTATTTCCTATATTTGTATCCCGTAGAATAAATTAGATTTTATTTAATTAATTTTAGTTGTAATTATATCAGTGTTCATATCATATATTCTCAATCAGTCAATTTCTCTTCAAACCAGGATAATTCTCAATTGCAGCCTCGTTGGGACTTACGACCCGGGAATATCTCTTCCGGAATTTTATCATTGATTCTCATGTGTACTATTTGACGAATCAGTGATCTACAGAGTATATTATGTGGAAGGACTAGGACACAATTTTTTTTCTGTCAGACAATTTTGCAATCAAGCAGAATTGCGTTCCGTAACCCTCATGTTATGTCAGGGGATGTTAATGGCAAATCAGACTTAATCAAAGGCATCGTGGCACTAATTATACTATCTCTGTTTGAGACATATGAAATCCTCTCCGATCTGCTACTGTTCCAGGCCCCAAAAGACAAATCAGGTTGTATGGCATCCTCGGTTAAATCACTTACCAAACTCGGTAACCATTTATTAAAATGATCTTGCTCGAAAATATTTGGTAAGAGGCTTACCTAGATTAAAGTTTGAGAAGGATCATATTTGCTCGGCTTGTCAACTTGGAAAAAGCCAGAAATACTCCCACAAACCCAAATCTGAAAACACCGACTTGGAAGTTCTTAATAACCTTCATATGGATTTATGCGGACCAATGCAAGTGCAAATAATTAATGGGAAGATATACATCTTAGTCATCGTTGATGACTATTCTAGGTTACTTGGGTCAAGTTTTTGAGATCGAAAGATGAAACCCCAGAGATTGTCATCAAATTTCTGAAGCAAATACAAGTCGGTCTCAACAAAACTGTCAGATACATCCGTACCGATAATGGTGCATAATTTTTCAATCAAGTTCTGACTGAATATTATGAAAGTGTCGGCATTTTTCACCAAAAATCAATTCCAAGGACTCCACAGCAAAACGACGTTGTCGAAAGACGGAACCGTACTCTTGTGGAGGCTGCTAGGACAATGCTCATATTTTCTAAGGCTCCGATGGTTCTATGGGCAGAAGCTGTCGCTACAGCTTGCTACATACAAAACCGATCCCTTATTCACACTCGTCACAACAAAACTCCATATGAGCTAGTGCATGACAATAAGCCTGATCTTAAATTTCTCTGTGTTTTTTGTGCTTTTTGTTACCCAACAAATGACAGTGAAGACCTTGGAAAATTAAGACCTACAGCCGATATTGGAATTTTCGTCGGTTATGACCAAATAGGAAAGGGTTATTGAATCTACAACAAAAGAACCCGACGAATCATGGAAACAATTCACGTGCAATTCAATGAGCTTTCTGAGCCATTGGCTCGTGTGCACATCAGTATAGGACCCGAGCCTATCTTGTTGACACTTGGACAAAGCAGTTCAGGGCTCATACCAGATCATGTCCCTGCAGCTCCTTATGTACCACCCACTAATAAAGATCTGAAGATTTTTTTCCAACCAATGTTCGATGAATACTTTGAACCCCTAAGTGTTAAACAACCGGTCCCTCCTGCTCCTGCAGTTCCAGTTCTAGTTGTTTCAGCCGGTATACCTTCTTCTACAACAATTGATCAAGATGCACCGTCAACAAGCTATTCACCATCATCATCCGTAGTATAACCTCCTATCACACATCAAGGGATTGCAGCTGGATCCACTATCAAAGATAATCCTTTTGCATAAACTAACAACAATCCCTTTGTAAATGTGTTTGCTCCAGAACCTAGTTTTGATGAGTCATCATCTGGGGATATCAGTTCTGCTGAATCTACACAAGTTGTTCACCCACACACTCATCTTGGAAAATGTTCCAAGGATCACCCACTGGATAATGTAATCGGTGATCCTTCTCGTCCAGTATCTACCTAAAAATAGTTAGCTACAGATGCCTTGTGGTGCCTTTACAATTCTATACTGTCAAAAGTCGAACCAAAAAATGTCAAGACTGCTATGGATGAAGCTTGCTGGTTTAAAGTTATGCAAGAAGAAATCTACGAATTTAATCGACTTCAAGTATGGGAATTAGTTCCGAAACCAGACTTTGTTATGATAATCGCTCTCAAGTGAATTTACAAAGTAAATCTTGATGAGTATGGTGATGTTTTAAAGAACAAGGCACGGTTAGTAGCAAAGGGATATAGACAAGAGGAGGGTATCGATTTTGAGGAATCATTTGCACCGGTTGCATGGATAGAGGCTATCAGAATATTAATTGCAAATGCCGCCAGCAAAAACATGAACATCTACCAGATGGATGTCAAGACTACATTTCTGAATGGCGAGCTGAAAGAAGAAGTCTACGTCAATCAACCCGAGGGCTTCATTGATCCAGATCACCCCACACACGTCTATCCTCTAAAGAAGGCTCTCTATGGTCTAAAGCAGGCTCCAAGGGCGTGGTATAACACCGTATCAAGGTTTCTTCTGGATAACAAGTTCTCCAAGGGTGTGGGGGGTCCTACATTATTCACCCAAAAAACAGGTAAACATATCCTTCTTGTTCAAATCTATGTAGATGATATTATATTTGCCTCGACTGATCCTAAAGCTTATGACACATTTTCCAAAGAGATGAGTTCAAAATTTCAGATGTCAATGATGGGGCAAATGTTATTTTTCTTAGTTTTACAAGTTTCTCAAAGTCCCGGAGGCATCTTTATAAATCAATCTAAATATGCTCAAGAGATTTTAATAAAATACGAAATGGATACTTCTGACCCTGTAGATACACCAATGGTAGATTGCTTAAAACTGGATGAGGTGGCCCCTAAGGTTTCCATTGACCAAACTCGATTTAGAGGTAGGTCGATCTCCAAGTACCCCCCTCACTGCCAGTAGACCCAGATTCTTGTGTTCGCCGTTGCATGTGTTGCTAGTAAACCAAGGCTAAGGCTACAAAAAGAACTTAGAGCAATTAAACGGGTCTTCAGTATCTTTGAGGAACCATTAACTGAGGACTCTGATATCCGAAGGACACCGCTATGGCACTAACGACCTATGCAGACGCTGACCATGCAGGGTGTCAAGATACAAGGAGAAGTACGTCGGGAAGTGATCAATTTCTTGGAGATAAACTAGTAAGCTGGTCATCGAAGAAGCAGAAAAGGATGGCTATCTGCAACCGACACATGCGTGAATACATTTCCATACTGATGATGGTGCTCAGATACTTAGGATGAGATCACACTAACGGACTAATGCTTTGCATTCCAAAAGAAACACCTTTGTAATGATAACCGAAGTGCTATTACACTCTGCTGTAAAAAAAAGAATATCTCCATTCTCAGGTCCAAGCACATCACATACCCAACCATTCATACGAGAGCAATCGAGAACGGACGTGGGTGAACTTTACTTTGTGACAACGGATTATCAGCTTGCAAATATACCCACTTAGGCATTTCCAAGAGAACGGTTCGAATTTCTACTCCTGTGACTTGGAATGAAAAGTATGTCCTCGGAAACCCTTATACGTCTTCAAGACGGGGAGGATGAGTAAAGGATGGTCTTCATGTATCCTATGTATATATTTAAAAACAAAAAGAAAAATACAAAAATATAAAACCTACAAAAACCATAAAAATTAGAAAAATAAAAAATACCAAAAATATCTTTCAAGACATGTCTTCTGAAAATCGATAACATTTACAGACATAGAAATGTCATTCAATAATGACACGTGTCTTTAAATGAAGTTCGAGCAGAAGTTCAAATAATTTTAAAACATGTCTTCATGGTTTGCAGTTATTTCTGACTGCAACCTACTTTTTCAAATTGAGGAAAGCATGTCATCAAAAAGATAGTTGTTCCTGACAACAGGTAATTAATTTTTCCCAGGCATGGATTACTTAATATTCGTGCATCCAAGGAATAATGTACGTTTCAGTGCGTTATTTCTTATATGGAAGAGAAGTCTTCCTTTTTTTATATCCAAATAATTTTTTCTTAATTGATTCTTCAAAATTATTTGTGTCAATCACGGTGAAAAAAGTGTTGTTGAAAATTACTCAATTTAGGATTTTACAATAAACTTTTCAACTCAAACAACGACTACAACTCTTTAACTAGAAAACGGGTCATTGTTTGAGGAGGAGAGTGATTTCGAGTTTATTGCATCAAACGGGTTTCTAAAACATCTCACAATTAATGGTAAAAAGTTTTTCTTGGTGATCGGGGTTATAACTTGAGGGGGAGTTAATTAAATTTAACTCAAAGGGCCAATAAGGTCTCTTATTAGAAAGTTTAGGGACTTAGATGCAATTTGCTATGTGTTTCCTAGATTTTATAAACAATAGGGACTAATACTGCCATTTCCCAAACTCTCTTATCCTTAGAAAATCTCCAAGACAAAAAATAGAAGGAAGTAGAAACCCTAGGGACCAAGTCTGCCAATACCAAAACCCTTAGTATATAAGGGTAGCGGTTTGGTATTTTTGGTCAACCACTTTACTTTTCGGTCATACTTTGAAAACACACACACATTTTCACAAACCGCCATCAGCATCTCGCCATCTTCATTCCTTGATTTTCTGTGTTTTTATTGCTAAGGTAACAATTATATCATGCTCCACATCCTTTGATCTATCTGAAAATTAAAGGAATCAACTTCAAACTTATTAAAACGAGTAGAATCTCTAGTTTTAGACCTAGGATTATAGAAAAATTAAAATGTTGTTTGGAATTGAATTGATTAGTGGATTTAGGTGCGGTTAGGGTTTGTGATTACAAATCTATGTCTGTTTATGTTAGCCTTAAAATATTGAGTCGAATAATGAAGTTCGTTCATTATGAATATTAGGTCTCGGTCTTTATTTATGTAATGTTGTAATAGGCTAGAAAGGGTAACGGGCTCTCTTATGTAAGCTAATTGGTCACGTGTTATGGGCTAAAGCCCAAGTAATCCCAAGCCCAGCTCGTAGAAATCCCATAGGCATGTAAGACTTATGGCCTAGGTATATAAACCCTTTTCCACCTAGGAAAAAGGTATTGGTTCTCATTTGTATCATTTCACATTTGCTAGAATTCAACCACTCTTTTTCTTCTCTTTACTTTCTCTCTCTAACCTCTCTCTACTTTTCTTCATTTTTATCTCATCTTATTTTCTTGATAATATCATGGAAGTGAAGTGATTCTTGGGTTATAACAATTGGTATTCAACACATTATAAAAAGTCTTAATAACAACTCAGTAATAATAATGACTACTCAATAGTTTGTTTTCTTGATGGCGGTTTTGCTAGGTTTTGATAGCGGTTTGAATGTTCTCTAGATAGCGGTTTGCATGATTTCTAGATAGCGGTTTGGGAGAATTTTCTTAATAGTGTTTTGATGGAAAATGCTTGATAGGGTTTGCAGAATTATGATTGTAGGGTTTATTTTTATTGATTATTTTAATTATGGCAGCAAACCGCTACGAAGGTTGCGGTTTGATAAAGATGATTTTTTATAAACATTATACAAACACCGCTATTCGAATTCTTTTGTCTTAATTGTAGCGGTTTGATTAAATCGAGTAAAATATTGATAGCGGTTTGGTCATAGCGGTTTGATTAATCAATTAAAATATTCGTAGCTATTTGGTCATAGCAGTTTGATTAATCAATTAACATATTCGTAGCTGTTTGGTCTTAGCGGTTTGATTTAATCAATTTAAATATTAATAGCGGTTTGGTCATAGATGTTTGGATATAATTGCTTAAAATATGCTTAGCGGTTTGGTCATACTCTCCACATGGCCGGTTTTTGTTTCAAATATGGCATATCGGTTTGTATCATATCACTCTTCCATAGCGATTGTGGTTGTCAAGTTGTGGTAGCGGTTTAGGCCAAATTCCTAAAGTTTTTGGACCCATTAGTCCCAATAACCCACTTAAGGCCCATCTCGAGGCCAATGACACTATCGACTCCTATAGGGACTTGTTAACTTGTGATTGGGGCTTTCAACAGATGTCTTCTGGACTATGACCTTATAAAACGGGTTGACTTATGTTGGGACCTTTGGTTAGACCAGTAATGGCCCCTGACTCAATGTGAGAATATTCCATCTTTCTTGACTTAATCTCACCAAAATCAACCCAAGCTATGCATATAACATCAAGACTGATATTCTCGTCTAACATCAAATATATGCCATGTCTGCCTATCTTTGTTGATATTCTTGTGCATATAACATGGCTAATGAGAATGTTCCCGCTCTTGCTCCCACAACATCTGACGATCAAATACTACCATTTGCTGCATAGGTGCCTATTAGAAAGAGTAATTTTGTCTTAGATCTTCAAAAGAAGCAAAGGAAGCCAATCTTTCAGATCTTCGTGGATATTCTGCAAAACACAAACTTCTTCAGTGGCATTCACTGCCTCAGCTTCTGTTCCAGCTATCTACATTCAACAGTTTTGGAATACCCTTACATATGAGGCAAAGACTAGAGCTTACAGTTTTTAGTTGGATGAAAACCGGTTCATACTGGACGCAAATCTTCTAAGGGAATCTTTAGAGATTACTCCCATTGATCAAGCTCATCAGTTTGTGTCACCTCCGTCGGGTGATGCAATCATGGACTTTGTGAATGAGCTGGGCTATACAGAGGAAATTTACTTTGTGTCAAGAATGGCGGTGAATAACCAATATTAGCCTTAGAGAGCAATATTGTCAATAATCAACCAATATCTCACAAGAAAGACTTCTGGGTATGATAGGCCCAGATATCCAGTTCTTAAAATGCTTTGGGGTATTATTACCAGTACAAATGTTGACTATGCTGAACTCATATGGGAAGAATTTGTACAAGCTATCCAGACTTTTCTTGCTGATAAGGCCAATATGGGCAGTGTTACTCAGAAGGGGAAGAATACTAAACCCCATGTTATTCCTTATTGTCGGTTTACAAAGTTAATCATCTGCTATTTGGGAAGAACACACAACATTCACCAAAGGTCTGCGTCTCTGTTTCATCTTGCTGAAGAAGATCACAGACATGGAAATATCAAGTTCGTCCCCAAAGGCGAAGAAGATGAAGTCTTTGGAATGCAAATTCCTAAGGAGTTGATCACGGACAACATTAGTGTTAGTGCAGATATTACGATATTTAATCTATACGATCTCTTTATGTTTTGGTGATGACAAACATGTAACTTGTAATACATAACGTAAAGTACGCAAGTTACTCATAATCACAAATCATCAATGCATACATGCATCAACAACACTCGATGTATCAAGTCTGCATCAACACCGACATTTGTTTGCACCCGATGTAAATCACATAAGGTATGTACAAACAAATTAAACTTGTAGGATGATCAAATAAAAATATTTTTTTCTTTTTTTTTCTTAACCATTACATTTCTACAAAAGTATTTTTCACAAAAATAAATAAGCACAAAATACTTTTTAATAAAAAAATGTTTTATTTAAATATAAAATTTAAAATTTGGTTTTCCCCCCAAAATAGAAGCTTCTATACCAGATACAACATTTCCCATAAAAAGACAAAAAAGGGAGCGGAGTCTAGGCGGCGACCCCCTTATAGGCCTGGCGGCCCCCTTATATATAAGGGACCGCCATTGCTAGACTGTCCGTTTTCAGCTCCTATAAATAGTGGGTCATCTCCAACTGATTTCATAACCATTTTGCATGATTTTCTTTCAGTTCTTTCTCTTTAGATCTCACTAAATCTCTCTAAATTTTTGATCATTCAACTTGGTTAATCTTGTTTAAATGTGATCAAATCTTATATCCTTTCCTTCTTTCCTCAAGTGCAAGAGAAGAACTTCAGTCATCTTCAACATCCGAAGTTATGTAGTCTAGTTAGTCCATTTGTAACATTTGTTACATATAGATCGAGTCCATGTCTTCCAATCTTTAGTAGTGTGTAGATCCAAATTATGTATATATCTGGATGGATTTATTGTGGGTTGATTAGTATTT
The DNA here is from genome assembly GCA_026074375.1 of Tanacetum coccineum. Taxonomy (NCBI): domain Eukaryota; kingdom Viridiplantae; phylum Streptophyta; class Magnoliopsida; order Asterales; family Asteraceae; genus Tanacetum; species Tanacetum coccineum. Next base: position 1,723 of record BQNB010101039.1, on the reverse strand, counting down.
TAGGCCTTAAAATACATTGGTGAAGTGGTAGATTGGTTCTAACTAAGATTAGGACTCGACATCTAGCTTAGTGTCGGAAAATAATGTAAGCGACGCGGTTTATGTGTTTAGGCCATAAAACACAATGTTTGTTATGTTGGGCCATAAAACATAACGGGTTTGGTTGTACCCGAAGAAGAACTCGACATCTAGCTTAGTGTCGGAAAACAATGTAAGCATTGGTATAAGGTATAACACCCCCATTTTTGACATATAGCAGGGGAAGCTAATATGGGGTATTATTTCATAGTACAACAGTCATAATCATAGAAAACGACTCAAAAGAGATGTTTTTGAAAGATAAGTTATCATTCATTATTTCATCAGAGTTTTTACAAACAGAGGTCCCAAAATCTACATGAAAACATAAAGTTTGAATGATAACAGTTTAGCCATCTTCAAGTCCGTGCCACTCCGTGCCATAAGTTGCTCAAATACGTGAGATAAACATGCTAAAAAGGTCAACACAATGGTTGAGTGAAATTCATAGGTTTATGTTAAACAGTTTGAATACAAGTCAGTAATGGGTTACATTGTTATACACCCATAAGTGTAATAATTGCAATGAGTACAATTATTATAGAAAACAGTATTATTGCCCTAAGCTCATGACACCGAGACCTTGAAATAATCTATAATCACAAGTAGTTGCCCCAACGAGTGCCTTTGCCAAACACCCGCATAGTGATTCAAATGAAGTGCGTTTGGTTATCAGAAAGTATAGGTACACTGATCAAGATTGACTATACCTTTTAAATATATATAAATAAATATAAAATACTTATAAATATATAAATATATGGTAAGAATTAAAAATCACAATTATAGTAAACCGAGAGTATGATTCCCGGGTCGTTATCCCCAACGAGGAATGCAATTGAAAGCCGAGAGTCGTTTTGAGAATCGATGCTTGAATGGAACAAAATTATGATTGGTTATCTAAAACTACAAGAAAATTGATGCAATTTACACTAAAATTAACTAAGGCAACACTAATTTAACTAAAAATGCAAAACCGGGATCCTAAAAACGCGCTAAATTAGCTAAGGCAAATATTAACCCTACAAATACAAATTTGGTTTCTAAACCTCTAAAATGACAAAAGAATATTTTCTAAAAAAGATTTATATTTTTTTTTGACTTTTTTATAATTTTTTTTATGAATTAAAAACTAATTTAATCTATTTAAAATCATAGAAAATAGCAAATTAATACCTAAAAATTCTAAAAAATGATATTCTACCTTAGAAAAGTCTAAAATATGATAAAGACTCAAAAAACTATTTTTAACTACTTTTTATAATAAAAATCTATTTTCTAAAATTAATTTAAAAAGCTAAAAATTAAAATTAAAATCTAAAAGTGGTAAAAATGATTTTAATGCCTGTAAACCTAAAAATATTTATTATAAATCTAAAAAATATTTTTTTTGTAATTTTCTGAATTAATTTACTATTTTTTAAGGCTTTTTAAAATTTTAACTTTCAAAAAATAATTAAAAATAACAAATAAGTATGAAAAATTATGAAAAATTGCATGAAAATCCTAAGAGCTATAAAGATCCTAGGAAAAATAAGCTGGTTAAGCCAGCTTATCGAATAAGCTCTAAAAAGCTAAAAATAAGCTGCGAAGTCTTATGGGCTTAATGGGCTCAAAAAAGTGATATAGGAATAATGCATGCAAA
>BQNB010101038.1:0-10514 GCA_026074375.1 Tanacetum coccineum | reverse complement strand
CTATCGTTGAATCAAAAGACTGATACAAAGTCAGGAAGATTAGATATAGGATTTGTAGTTTTAATTGTTGGCCGAGGAGTGGGTGTAGTCTGTATTGGTGTAGGAGTGAAGGTGTGTGATAATTGAGGAATGTTTGTGAAAACCGATGATGATTCAGGGATAACTAAAACTAGTATTGTAAGGAGAGTGGGTGCTGGAGTTATAGGGACTTCATGGTAGACATGAATATCTAGTAGAGACACTATTTCTGCATCAGTTTGAGGAATATCTGAAAAATTTAGGAATATAGATGCTAAGTCGGATGAGTGAGAAGAGTTAGTAACTAGAACTTCAGTCTTCTTTGTAACAGTAGAAATCGTCACATGAGCATCTTCAACAACTTGTTCTTGAGTAGTCTCTAAATTTTCATTCCCTTGTTGAGCTTCAGTCATTTCCGTATCAGTACCTTGAACAATTCCTGTAGCAGTCTCAGTGGGTTCTTCTAATCTTGCATCTGTATCATCATCAAATTGGTTGGTAGTATCATCCATTCCTTGTTCTTCATCACTTTTCATCTCATCATCTTCAGATTCATTTTCATGATCAAACTCCTCTTCTTCTTGATTATCATCTTCAGATTCTTCATCTTGTTCTGAATCCGATTCTTGCTCTTCACTTTCATTCTCTTGCTTACTGCTTTCATCACTTGATTCTTGTTCGTTGTTGCTGTCATCTTCATCATTACCCCAAGACTCAGATTCACTCTCAGAAGAGTCATCATTGGTCACATCGGGAACCCCTGGTTTATCACCAGTTCCTTCACTTGTGACAGTAGGTGTGATCTTTGCAACCCTTGGTGGATCTTCAGCAACGGTACCAGAACCACTAGGATGTGTCTTGTGAAAGTCTCTTAAGCTCTTCTTTTTGACTTCTTTTATCTGAGCTTCTTCAGTCAAAGCTACATCAGATAGCAACTCTATTCCTTTTCCATGAGCTACATCTACTTTTTCCTTTTCCTTTCTTTTAGACTTAGGTTCCGTAATGGGTTCTCTAATGACGATACCTGTTGCTGGTGTAGTTGAAGGTTTCTTAGCAGCTCTCTTAACTCTTTTGCCTTTCTGGACAGGTTCTTCATCTGCTTGGACAGGAACACTATCTTTCTTAGTTGGAGACGCTTTCTTGAATTTCCTTGCGACCTTGGGAGGCACTGCACCTGTAGCATAGCTAAGATAGGTCTTGTACGCTTTGCTTTCCTTCATCGCTAGACTTGTCAAACATTCAGGTAGAACAACTCCATATTTCTAGGATGCTTCTCTTCTTGAAACAAATCTTAATGTGTTAATCAAGTAATCATCCTTGGAGGTGTGCATTCCAATTCTGTTTCTCCAAGAGAGGGACTTCTCTTGAATCAGGAAGTGGTGAATGATAACTTTGGTGAAACAAGGGTAGTACATCTTTTCTTGCTTTTTGTAGACTTTGTTGTCAATCTGATAGGTTAAGTCTTCCCAGAGTAGTTCCACATAGTCTACATTCTTCTGATGGTACATGCCCCAAAGGATTTGTGCTCGGGAAAGACAAAGTTTGTCAAGACCAGTAGTCTTTCCAGATAGGCTTCTGTTGATAAGAGCAGCAAAAGTTCTCCACGGTTGATGCATCTGATCGACAACCACATCATTGAGAGAATTGATAACCCCAGAATGACCGAGATCTCTTAAGAAAGATATAGTGTCTTCTTCAGAAGGAAGAGCATCGAAGTCACGACCAGGTACCCTTGGGCAAATCTGAAAGATATCTCTGAAGACTTCCAAAGTAAGCTTGAATCGTTTCTTTTTGTCAATCTTGAATCTGTAGAAGTCATCATGCTTGTATATGCAATTCTAGAATTGATGCATATACACTTCAGGGACATCTGCTGTGATGGGAAATGCAGGATAGCAAGGAGTAAGTGCAAGTGCATCCAGAACAACTTGAAATGTTTCCTCTTTTGGTTTCAATCCTCGAGGGATTCTTCCATTGCATTTTCCAATGTCAAGTCGATTCTCTTTGGGAACAAGTTCAAGGTCAAACTTGGTTTGTTGAGCAGTGATGGAAGTCATGATTCTGCTAAGAGTTGTCACATACAGTTCATACACAAGCAAATATATATAACACTGATAGACAATCTAGATCATGATTCAAGATTATTGATGCAGAACAGGGTTTACTACAGGTGATAGGCAAACAAATACAAGGCAACAAATTGATACAACTATACACAATGCAAATTACTAATACACATGCAACCAGGATACACACACTCTCATACACCACATTGACTATAGGCAAACTAATGAAATCAAGGCAAACACTTAAGATTTCTAAGGAAAATTATACCTAACTTAATCACTAAGTGACAAGACAGGGTAAAATTACACTTAGATTAGGTTATGAGTTTGAATTACCAAGATTATGAGATTAATTCTATTAGAAACAATCAAGTATAGATCGCCTATATGACTAGTATAGATCGCCTATGTTATGTATGTGAGTATAGATCGCCTGTATTAGATCTATGTATTGATCGCCTGTTGTAATTATACTTGTATAGATCGCCTAATGTAATTAAACAAGTATTGATCGCCTATTGTAATAACACATGTATAGATCGCCTGTTGTATATATCAAGTGTATTGATCGCCTGTATAATTATCTTAAGTATTGATCGCCTGTTTTAAAATCTTAAGTATAGATCGCCTGTGAAAATGTCTAGAGTATAGATCGCCTGTGCAATTTTTACATAAACATTTCACACCCTTTTAAGCATCTAACTTCCCTCAAACATGATCATATAGCATTACTCTATCATTCTAACATCTTTCAATCACAAATTATACATGAAAATCTTGAACTAGGCTACGTTCGACCCATATGAGCTCGAAACCACATAAGATTCAATATTTAACATGAAAGCATGTAACCAAACACTCAAATACACTCAAACAATCTATATGACCCTTCTTAAACCCAAACCCATGACAATTTTCAAGTATTGGCCCATTTTCACTTAGTTCGACTTCAAGAATCATTCGAACCCCATGAAAGAGTTAACCCCTTTAAAAACTGTTTTACGCACACCATCTAGACCCTTAATAGACCAAAACCCCTCTATCAATTTAACTTTTTACACACTTTTTAGTGATGATGAAAATTAGGTCAATTTTGGGTTTTTCGAGTGAAATTCAACGATTTGGTCTGAGAATATGAAGACTTTAACATTAATGCGTGTACCTTTTAGCTTAAAACGTAGATGTAATGAGTTCTTGAGAGTTTGAAGATTAAAAATGGAGGTTTGAGGGTTTGTTTTGTGTTTGTGTTCGAGTGATAAACAGGGACGGGGCAAAGTGGGTGTTTGATGTTTAAATCTTTTGAGATTTGGCACAAATGCCCCCTAGGGTTTAATAAGACTTAAACTTTTCACATAAACTATTCCTAAGGCATGCTAAAGTTAAGTGGCAAAACAAAGTCCCCTATGGTTGAAGAATCATGAAAAACAATTTTAAGTATACATTAATTACCCCTAAAGATTAAACATTATATCAAATAAAGCTCATATTGAGTTATATAATTATCAAACTCCCCTTTAATTATTCACCCGACACCATTAAAACCTTTTCTGATTGACACTTTATTAATTATGAAGAAGATGATTTTGACAGTTTCTCCCCCTCAAATAATGACCCGTTTTCTATTGAAAGAGCTGTAGTCGTTATTTGATGGATCAAAATTGTCTTAGAAAAATGATGATTTGATGAATCTGAAAGATGATTATTGTAGATTTTGAAAATCAACACCCAAGAAAAATAAGATTTCTCTTATTTTGACACATAAGCGCACTGACACGTACACTTACGGATTATAAGAAGCACGGGTTGTGATGCAACGTAATCACAAGCCTTTGAATGAATATAATGTAATTCATTCCCGAGAAAATTAATTCCCGTTGTGAGGTCAAGTTGTCTTTTTGACGACATACTTGCCTTTAAGATGATGACCAGGTTGCTATCTGAAATAATAGCAAGCCATTTTGGCATGTTTTAAAAGCTTTTGAAACTTTTGCTCGAACTTCATTTACAGCCTCGTATCATTATTGAATGACATTTCTAACGCCATAAATGTTATCGATTTTCAAAAGACATGCCAGGGATACATATTTTTTATATTTTTTTGATTTTTTAATTTTTTCTTTTGTTTTTTTAAAATTTTATAAAAGGAAAATCTTTTTGGATTTTTTATGTTTTCATATGTACATATATACAGGATATGAGTTACCACCATCACTCGTCCGTTTCCTCTGCCAGACGTTTCAACGTTTCTGGAGACATGCTTCTCATACCAAGCTTATCGATCAAGAAGTTAAATCTCTCTCGAGGCAATGGTTTAGTAAAGATGTCAGCCAGTTGGTATTCAGTCCGGACAAAGTATAGCTCCACGATTCCATTCTCCACTTGCTCCTTTATGAAATGGTAGCGAATATCGATGTGCTTAGCTCTTGAATGTTGAACATTGTTGCAACATAAAGCAATCGCACTCTTTTTATCGCAGTATAGAGGAATCTTATTGAATTTAAAAGCATAGTCTATTAGTTGTGAACGCATCCATAGGATTTGTGAGCAACATCCAGACAAGGCAATATATTCAGCCTTTGTACTCGAAATGGGAGTGCATTTTTGCTTCTTTGAAGACCAACTAACAAGTTTATCACCTAAGAATTGAGCACTTCCTGATGTACTGCGTCTAGTGTCCTAACACCCCGCGTGATCTACATTTTCATATGCTGTCATAGACATACCGATATCCTTCGAGTACCGAAGACCCAAGTTTATGGTTCCCTTTAGGTATCAAAAGATCTGCTTAACCGCATTTAAGTGTTTTTTGGTAGGCTTTGCATGATACCGGGCACATAAGCAGACTGCATAAAAAAGGTCTGGTCTACTGGATGTCAAATACATAAGGGATCCAATCATACCATGGTAAAGTGTAGCATCAATTGGATTCCAATGTAGATCTTCATCCAGTTTACTCTTTTCTACCATAAGTGTGTCTACAAAATCAGTAGTTAGCATACCATATTTTTTAACAATTTCAGAAGCATATTTAGATTGGTTTATAAAGATGCCTCTAGGATTTTGAGAAATTTGTAATCCTAAAAACAATGACATCTGCCCCTTCATTGACATCTTAAACTTAGTGGTCATCTGATTAGCAAACTCATTACACATGGCGGTATTAGTGGATGCAAATATTATATCGTCAACATAAATTTATACCAGTAATAAGTCATTCCCAGCTTTCCGTGTAAAGAGTGTTGGATCAACTGTACCTTTGGAGAATTGTTGTGAGATTAAGAAGCTTGACAACATGTCGTACCATGCACGTGGTGCTTGTTTGAGACCGTAGAGGGCCTTTTTGAGCTTGTACACATGCGATGGGTTGTCCTGATCAACAAATCCTTCTGGTTAAGAAACGTAGACCTATTCTTTGAGCTTGCCATTTAAGAAAGCTGTTTTGACATCCATTTGGTAGATCGTCATATTCTTATAAGCGGCATTTGCTATGAAGATACGGATGGCCTCTATTCTAGCAACCGATGCAAATGATTCCTTGAAATCGATTCCCTCTTCTTGCCTGAATCCTTGAGCAACTAGTTTGGCCTTATTCTTTAGTACCCCATCAAATTCATCCGTCTTGACTTTAAAAATCCATTTTAATTTGATCAAAAGCACTTTATCTGGACACGGCACCAATTCCCAAACTTTTAGTCTTTGAAATTCTTGAATTTCTTCTTGCATTGCATCGATCCATGACGGTTCGGTAATTGCTTGTTTGAAGTTCTTAGGTTCTACTGAAGTTAGGTTAGGCATCAAAATAATACCATATGGCATCAGTTTGGAGTTGCTTTCTCGTAGAGACAGAGCGAGAAGGATTTCTGATTACGTTTGCTATAGGATGATCCTTAGTTCATCTAGCAAGGTGTTCAAATAGAGTGTGGGTTTGTCTCACATTCGATGATGACCCTTGAGAAGTTGATTCTTCATGAGGAGATTCATTAAGTAGATCATCATGAAAGATTGGTGTTTTTGGTGATTTTTCAAAACCTTGAGAAATGTTTGGAGATTGTTCTTGTTCTTGTGTTGATGGAGTACTTGATGATGGAGCATCCTGTTCAATGGAAGTTGACACAGGAGAATTGGCTAAAACCACAGCTCGCAGAGCAGCAGCTTCTTGAACTGGAGAAACAACAATTGATGGAGGAGTGAAGTATTCATCGAACATTGGTTGAAATAAGCGATCCCAATCATCTCTTGGTGGTGAAATACAAGGTTGTTGAGAAACAGGGTTTGGAACAAGTCCTAAACTGGATGTTGCAGGAGTCAAACATTGAAGTCCGGGTCCTGAACTGAATTGTTCAGAAGCCATAGCTGTCAGGTCATCAAATGTCACATGAATTGTTTCAATAATTTTTCGGGTCCTTTTGTTGTAGATTCTGAACGCTTTCTTTGCGGGCGCGTAACCAATGAAAATACCAATGTCAGCTTTTGCATCTAATTTACTTAGGTCATCATTGTCATTGGTAGGATAACATAGTGCACAAAAGACATAAAAGAATGATACATCTGGTTTCTTTTCTTGCATAAGCTCATATGGAGTTTTGTTGTATCGATGGCGGATTATTGAATGGTTTTGGGTGTAACAGGCTGTATTGATTGCTTCGGCCCATAGAAATAATGGAGCTTTAGATAATATTAACATTGTACGAGCAGCTTCTACAAGAGTTCGGTTTCGCCTTTCGATAATGCCGTTCTGCAAAGGAGTGCGAGCAACAGATGTTTGATGCGAGATGCCTACATTTTCATAAAATTCACGAAGTGTTTGATTGACAAATTCGGTTTGATTATCTGTTCAAACATTACGGACGGTGGCATTCAAACAGACTTGAATATTTTTGATGCATTTAATGATCGCCTCAGGAGCTTCATCTTTTGTCCTTAAAAATCTGACCCAAGTAAATCTTGAGTAATCGTCAACAATCACTAAGATATACCTTTTCCATTAATACTCGCCACACGTATCGGGCCACACAAATCCATATGCAAAAGATACAGCTTCTCTTGGTTAGTGTCATCAGCTTTGGGTTGATGGAAGGATTTCTTGCTTTTTTCTAACGCACATGCAGAACACAAATGATCTTTCTGAAATTTAAGTCTTGGAATGCCTCATGCAAGACTGTCTTTAGCTAGCTTATTAATAGTACCGAAGTTAAGATGTGATAACCGACGGTGCCATAACCAGCTCTTAGTCTTTGACGCTTTAGATAGAAGACAGATCAGAGATGACTTAAGCATGTCATCAAGAGAAATTGTGTACAAATTTGTGTCACGGGACCCTGAAAGTAGATCAACACCTTCTAAATTGCGAATAAAGCAAGTGTTTTTCCGAAATGCAACTTCAAGATCCGCATCACAAAATTGGCCAACAGAAAACAAATTATGTCCAAGCCCATCAACGTAGTATACCATTGAGATAATAACATTTCCCAGCTGATAGTACCTCATAATTCTTGCAATCTGGTCGTTCCTGAATCTAACAGTACCCAAAAATTTACTGACAAAGTTCATGAGCTGAGAGCGATTCCTTATCATGTGTTTCGAACATCCGGAGTCTAGATACCAGAGTACAATCTGGACAACCTATCATGACAAGAGAAGAAGACGATGGAATATATGTAGCATTGGACCCCCAAGTTTGATTGGGTTTTGAGTGGTTAGCATTCTTAGATTCCACAATCTTAGTTATTTTACTCGAACCTTTGTTTTTAACATTTTTAGGTTTCCTGCTATAGACTTTTAACTCTGGTTTTTGTATATCATCTGAGTGGGAAGTGGTTTGATTAGGAGACATTACGTTAGTTGAGGTGAACCAAGTTAAAGGGCACGAGTTACCAACTATAGTGAAAGTTCTGCCTATTGGTTTCCACTTAAATCCTACTTCAGTGAATATATGACTCGTAGGTTTCCAAATATTTTGCTTTTTATGTTTTTTAGCAGATTTAGTACAGTTATTCCCATTTTTCACAAGATCAAGAAGACATTTATCATGAACACCTTCAAACATAGATTTATTACAAGTAGCACAGAGAATATCATAATTCGCATTTGACAGAGACTGCTTAACATCAACATCATAAATAGGTTTAACAACACGATTCATTTTATTAACTTTCTTAGGTTGGGCTTCTACTTTATTCTTCTTGTTCTTACTTGGTGTTTGCGAGATCCTATCATTCTTTTTATTGCCTGGAGGCTTTGATCCGTAATTACTAGTAGAACACTTCACTCCTGTAGAAGACAACACAGGTGTGTTAGAATCTAAAGTATTAAAAGACTCTACCTGTTTAATGTTGCTTGAGGATGTGAGAGGTTCAGCAAACCTAACTTTCTTGACATTGTTCATGGGTGTGACAACAACCTTCTTAGTACTAGGTGTTATCGCATTAGGGCACGTATCTTGAACATATACAAGCAACTCCTGAATTATTGTGGCATACTTACAAGCAAGGTCTAAATCACCATCTAAATGTTGTTTCACCTTAGCTTGTTTGACTATTTCCTAAAGAATATTAGCTTGTTCTTAAGTGTTCCTAAGATAGTTTATGTGAACTTTCCTATTTTGTAATAACCTAGGAGGCAACGGTACTAAATCAAGCTTGAACATGCCTGGAGCAATAGTGGTGGCCGAAGGTATATGTACAACATTTTCAACAATTTCTTTCCCGTTAGATGTTATCAAAAAAACCTTATCTTGAATTTGAACTTTTAAATCCTCATTTTCCATAGATTTTAAGTTCAGTTTGTTAATTAAAGAGTCACACTATTCTTTATGACGAACGAGTGTCTGTTTGATTGAGTCAAACTGATCTTTAAAAACCTGTTTCATATGATTAATTTCATTACAAAGACGCTCGTTTTTGGAAAGTAATTTTGCCACACTATTCTCTAATTCCTCATTTATGGGCTCAAGATCACATTTATCATGATTAACATTCTTTTCCTAGTATTCATTTTCAAATATTTGATGGTATCCTTCAACTTAAAAATGGTCATGTCTTTGTCTTGTAGCTGTGCTTTCAAATCATTGATTTCAAAATATTCTTGAATTTCAGCAGCATTTTGATTAATGCAAGATTCATCGTTTTGAAAAACTTCTTGTTTTAATTGAATTGACACTTCGAGAGAAATACAATGTTTTTCAAGTTATGAGTGATTTTTCAAAAGATCATTATATGTTTGTTTTGATTTGGAAAGCTCAGCATCAAGATTCAAACACTTTTCACACAATTCACACTTTTAGATTTTCACATTCACAGAATCATTATTCAAAGACATAGAATTCATCACAGTTATCAGACCATCTTGAGACAAGACTTTTTGTAAGAGTCGATTATTTTCCAAAAGAATTTCTTTCTTAGCAATTTCCAAACATTTTTTTATCAACTAAAAATTGTTGAACAGATGCTTCCATTTGATCAAAAACTGTTTGTACTTCTGTTATTTCATTTAGAAGATATTTATCAAACACATTGACGATGTCTTTTAAAGATTTTAGAAATAGAATTATTTCATTGTTAAAAACAGCTTTTGTATGTTCAAACCCAGATACGCCCAAACATACTATATATAATATAAGTATATAAGTATGTAAACAATTATAGTATAGTAATAAGTATCCGCGAGGATTCTAGAAAATCGCTTTTACCCAAAGCAAAGTTCTAAAAACCTCCCGGGTCATTTTTCCTCGACGAAACGTGAATTGAGAATCGGTTAAGTCTATGATCGCGTGTTTCGAATGGTTTCAAAGATTTTGATTTGGTTTCTAATTCTACTAATGAAAACGCATAAAAACATGTAAAGGCACATAAATAATTATGACAATTAAAGCATTCAAGAAATTAAACACGTAAATGATAACGGGAAATTTAAAACGCGACATATAAGCAAAATTATCAAAATTAAACCTAAAAAATGCAAATTTAATTTTTATAGATCCTAAATGACTTAAAATAATTTTCAGAAAAACAATTATATTTTTTTTTATAATGAATTAGAAACTAATTTAATCTAGAGAATTAATTAAAAAATTCTAAATTAATTTATAAAAATTTGAAAATTTTATGAAAAGTGCTCAATACTATAAAAAATTGAAAATTTTATAAAGAATAAGCAGTTAATAAGCAATATGGCTCGGATAAGCAAAACTAAAAGAGACTATATGAATTAAATGTTGCAAAGATAGTTTGAAAAAGACCCAAGGGCAGTTGGTTAGTGTGTGAGTGTGCTGGGACTAGTGTGTGCAAAGGGGAAGGTCATGGGTTCGACCCCCATGGCTTCCTTTTTGAAAAATATTTTTATTTTTGTAAACTTTTTTTGCAAAAACTGAAAGAACTCATTAAAATAAGTAATTTTTATAATTAGAGCTTTTTATGAAACTGAAAAATAAGC
>BQNB010101037.1:12457-24567 GCA_026074375.1 Tanacetum coccineum | reverse complement strand
GAAGAGCGGGTCACATTCTTTATTAAACCACACAAACTCAATCCAGAATGAACGAGCACCCCCTCCCTCATCTCACAAAGGCAAATCAAGCAAGCACATAATCGTTGCACATCATTCTGGTCATAGCCATTGGAAGGAAGATCATCCGAAACACATGAACAAGAATGTCTCCATGTCAGATGTTCCGGAATGACTCTATGATCTATCAAGAAAAACTTGTTCTTCCACTTTTTCAAGCTCGAAGGACCATCATCCATACAAACGTCCTCCGTATTACGACGTTTAGAGAAAGAAAACCAATCCCTTTGTTTGCAAAGACATTGAAACACACGGAAGAAAGTAACGGTGGGAACAATATTTAAGTCGTGGCATACAACCTCAAAGGATACCACCTTATTCAAACCCAAAGGGACTAGCTGAGAAATATGCACCTTGAAATATTTAAGCACGGATAAAAGAAATGTTGAAAAAGGAACACGAATGCCAGAAAACCGAAGAAACTCATAATAAATGCCTATAGCATCAGCAGGAAGACGATCCATGGTAAACCCGGGGTTAGGCAAACGAGGATGGAGATCTAGTGGTATACGATAAGTCTTCATCAAATCTTTTAAATCATTCTTAGAAAGGGCACATATACAATCTTTCATATCATTTTTAGACATGGTGGGAAAATAGGAAGAAGAGAGAGAAAGTGCCTACTTTCAAAAAAGGAGATGCAGCGGCAAGCAACCGAACCTTGAGACAAAGAGAATGAGATGCAACGGCACGGGTAAAAAATCAAAAAGTAAAAATGTATAAACAAAGGAAAGCTATTTATAGTGGCTCCGAGAAAATCAACTGTCACCATGTAAGCATGATGCAACCCTATTAAATAAAGAAGGAAAAGGATCCACATGATGATGACACGTTAGCTTTTACCAAGTAGAGCGGGATAAGCCACGCCTCCAAGAGCAGTAAAAGAGAAAGAGAGAGAGAGAGGTAGAAGATAAATTCTCAGTCCTTAATTACAAATTGATGAGTCTAGCACGAAAGCCTAAATGGCATTCATACTATACTGGGGGGACATGATGAGGTATAGTCTCCCCCAGAACATTCGAAGGATAAATCTGGCTTAGTTGCTTCTGCCAAACTAACACGGGCAGAACTAAACAAACGCTTAGGAGACACTGACTTGTCGAAGGACAAGTCAGGTCCGGAGTCATCACTAGAATTCTGAAGAAGCTGGTATGTCGAAGGACATATCAGGTCCGAACTTATTAGCTCCGTCCTAGCGCAGTGACTCCTAAGGAACAGTCCGAAAAAAGGTATAGTCCTTATGAAGGACCATTGTCCTTAGAATGACACGCAACCAACAGATCATACCAAGAGATATCCCCACACTTATGTCTTGTAGTGAATCCTAAATAGTATAAAGGGATGGCTCATTTCCTCAAGACGGAACACACAACACCTACTATGGACCATACTTTATATTCTCCGTATTTATCTCATACCACCATACTTACTCTTACGCCAGAGTTGGTCTCGAATTTACACCTCGGGGCAAGCTGACGGTGTTCTTTCTTACTTTCAGCTAGGAGACGAAGGACCAAGCTCCGGAGGAACCAAGCTGAGCTTGACATTTATCACCGTTGAGGTCACTTTTACCAAGCACAAGCAGCCTACGTAAATTTACCTCAACAACCGGAATGAGAAGCCTCAAAGCAGTAGGTTCTACCATCCACTCTATGATCAAATTCCACACCGACCAGGGGGTTGTAGCAATGGAAACTAGTAGAGAGACTCTGCGAGAATACAAACACTTGGAAAGGGTACAAGGATCGTGGAAGGAGTTGCAGTGGTGTCAACGTGAAGAGCAAATGTCTAGGATAAGGGAATAAGTAATCTTAAGAGCAAGAAGTAACTTCGGAAGAAGGCCTAGTTCAGGTACGGTATCGCTTGAAAAAACACAAAGCAAATAGGATATAAAGGAACTATTCACCATCAGCCATGAACGTTCAGACCAGTATGTGACGATGGGAGCCACGTTGATAACCAATTACAAGCAGTTTCTGGCAGACATTCTACGAGAAAACATAGAGGTATTCGCATGGACCGGATCAGAAAGTACAGCCATTCCATAGTTTGTCATGGAGCATCAATTAAAAATATATCCCCTTGCCAAAATGGTGGTTCATAAGAGACGACCTGTGGCACCTGAAGGAAGACTAGCACTGAAAGAAAGGGTGTTCCGTTGGTTAGGGGAAGGACTAATTATAAAGGTTCGACACCTTGAGTGAATCACCAATGCGATACCAATCAAACTAGCAAATGGAACCTGGAAAGTACAGGTGGATTACTCTGGTATTAACAAGGCTTGTTCCAAGGACATGTATCCCTTTTCGGAAGAAGGGGAAGAGCTAGCATCTTCAATGGGATATCCATATAAATGTTTCCTCCGACTTTTAAAATAATACTGCCAAATAAGAATGGTAGAAGATGACGAAGATAAGACTAGGTTCCATATGGAAGGAGTATATTGTTTCACTCATATGCCAAAAGAATTAAAGAACTCCATTGCTACACTTCAGAGGATAATGGAAAAGGTCTTGGTCGATCAAAGAGGATGAAACGTGGAAATACACTTGGAGGAGGTAGTAATAAAAAGCAAAAGTGAGCATAACCTAATTCATGATGTTAAAGAAACGTTGAGAAAATTAAGAATAGTAAACATCAAGATTGATCCGATCATGTCTTCGTTCGGAGTGAAGGAGGGAAAGTTCCTTGGCCATATGGTAACAGAAGAAGGACTAAGAGCAGACCCTGAAAGAATACAAGCAATCATCCTCAGCCCTACCCCAAGAAGTCCAAATCAAATACGAAGCTTATTCCTACAACTAACAACCATTAGCAAGTTCATCCCAAAGCTTGTGGAGCTGAAGCACCCTATACGTGAGGCCCGAATGAGGATGGAGACAGCAAAAGAAGTTGGATGGACGAATGAAGCTGAAGAAGCTCTCCGAGGATAAAAAGGAAATTAGGCAAGTTACATACATTGGCCATCCTCAAAGAAGGAGAGACTCTAATGTTATGTCTATGTCAAAGAAAGGACACAATAAGTTCTGTACTACTGATAGAGTGGGAAGGAATCAAGATACATGTTTCCTATATGATCCAACCACTACAAGGAATGGAGATATGCTACACCCCCAATAAAAAAAGGGCACAAGCACTAATTCACACAACAAGATCCTTGAGAACAATCTTTAGAAAGCATAAGGTTAAGGTGGTAACCGATGGACCAATGGAAGAAATACTGAAACTCTCCAGAAAAGAAGGACGGCTAGCAAAATAGGCCCCTGAAATACGTACATATGACATCTCGTATATCCTAATAAAGGAAGCTGAAGGGTTAGTAGAAGTTCTTCGGTCAAGGAGAGCAAGTAGAGAGAACACCATATGCAAACGAGGGAGGAACATTCACCCTAGGCAAGGAGCTTCAAGCAAAATCAACCCCAATACTAAGGGCTTAGCGGTTGTATTTAGGCAAAGAAACAATTAAAGAAGGTTCGGGTGTAGGAATTATCCTAGTTAGCCACGAGGAAAAGATGCATTTGTATGCCATTCGTCTGAAGTTTCATGAAACCAGCCATGTAATTGCGATTATGAAGGCATTTATAGCAGGGCAAGCCGCATCTACTAATCAAGAATTAAAGACCATGCATATTTCATTATTTTATTAACATTGGTTGCTCATGTAGAAGGAAGCCACACACCATCAATAGAACATGAGAGAAAGTATAAAGAAGAAATTTTGGATGCAACATCCCCATTCCATAGGTTCCGAATCACAAACCTCCTAAAAGTTCTGAACCTAAAAGCAGAAGTTTTAATAGGATTGGCAACTATAAATCTAGAATTCCTCAACCAGGAAGTATCGGTAGGTATGAAGCATCAAGAAGGGGAAAGCGGCAAGCAATGCGCCAAGAGCATAACCAAATTACAATCGTGAAGCTAGTGGGAGTAATTAAATGAACTTGTAATAGTGGCATATGTCTAGTAGCACTATGTAACCCATATGAGGTAGCCATTTTCAAAGTGTCAACTCACCTCGGAGGGCCCTTCTATTTTTTATATATCAAAGTATTTGATTTTTAATTTAAAAAGACAAATTCTGTTGGATAAGTAACAATGATGCAAACACGAGGAATGATAAGCTCTGGATGGCTCGCTACCTCTGGATATTAATAAAGGAACACACTTACCCCATAAGCATGAAACATATATGAGAAGGCAAAGTTAAAACACGAAAACTTTAGCATGAGGCCGGAGGAGGAGACACAGTGATCACCTCCTTCCGAGCAAAAGACTCCGATGAACAACAACGTCATGGAGAGAACATATACCAACTAATGAGGGAAGAAACACAAGCAACCTATAATGTGTACAAACATAGCTAATAAACATTTGATCCGGTATATGAGATGGTCCGGATGTTATCGTCCGGATCATACAAAAAAACATATAATAGGAGCAAACATAAGGCCTTTTGGGGCATAAACCAATGCTAAAGTGCTAGATACAAACGTATAAACGTTACAGACAGGCTATGAGAAACAAACCGGCATACCAAAGAGTGGATTATACTAAAAGGTAAATTATATTACAAAGTACCAATTACAAGCCGAACAAATTCGGCAATACAATCAACCAAACATAGTCGATGGTTACACAAAGAAAATAAAACAACACTTAACGATCTAGTAACCAGGCAAGTCCAAGGGCTAGGCGTGATAGTATGATGTCTGCTTCGGAAAGCAATATGTAGCCCCTTAAACATACAGAGGCTTGACTAGCTATACTACAGATCCCAGGAGGGAAGCCATTTTGCTTAGGGCGGGTGGCACGACTCAGGATCCGTTGGATGGACAACAACACATCTATAGTCAGTTTTCCCCAAGATCGGAGCAACAAGTATTCTTCGGCATACCACGCGCCCCTCCCCTAAACAGAAAATGAACTTACAAAAAATAAGAAGAGAAAAAAAGGGAGAAAGGTAAAACTAAGCCTAAACCCTGGGGGGGTTAACAGCAGCCTCTTCACCAGTAGCAAAAGAGGAATCCAAACCATCACCTTTCTCATGGACAGAAAGGGAAACCACAACATCATCAAGGCCGGAGAGAACACGCTTCGACCCTACTGCCACCAACTCTGCAACATCATCAAGAGTAACAGAAATACCCTACACAAAAGCATGCCCAGACTTAACAACAGCGGTGTCATCAGTCATCTTTGGGTCTGACCTGTCAACCTCGGCATTTACCACCTCCTCATTATGCTTAGAAGCAACAACGGGAGTAATAAAATTAACATTACCAGACAAATCCAAGGATTTAGAAATAGGTTTCACAATCGACTCCTTTGCAATAAGAGGAGAAACACAAGTCTCCCTTGAAATGGGGACGTTGGCCGAACGAACCAATTTCTCAGGCTCAAGCTGAAGGATAACTGATAGAGGTTCAGTCGCATGCTTAGAAATCTTGTTAAGAAAGGCATAGTCAGTTTGAGCAACAAGGGGGAGGCTTCAGCAAGTCTATCATGTGCACCAGTTATGAAATTAACCATCTTCTTCAACATAACAGCAAACTCATCCTATGTCCAATGCATACTCAAACCACGCTCAAACCCAACACTAGTAGCCAAAGAAAGGAGTTCCCCCTGAAGTCTACTAAACTTGTCATAAGCAAGAAACTTTCAAACCAAACTCTGGAATTGGCCTCGAAAGAAGGACGAAAACTCCGAAGGAGTAGTCTTCAACCGAAGGATATCCTCATCCCTTTCAGCTTCAAGAATAGTATCTTAATTAAGAGCAGGGGAAAGATGAGCCAACTCTGGCTCATTTCCCCAAGACGATACACACAATACTTACTCCGGACCACACTTTATATTCTTTGCATTTATCTCATACCACCATACTTACTCTTACGCCGGAGTTGGTCTCGGATTCACACCCAGGGGAAAGCTAACGATGCTCTTTCTTACTTTTAGCTAGGAGACAAAGGACCAAGCTCTGGAGGAACCAAGCTAAACTTAACATTTATCACCGCTGATGTCACTTTTACCAAGCCCAAGTAGCCCATGTAAATTTACCTCCACATTTGGCTCTATTCGTGGGACCCAGAATCCTAATCTACCTAAAAGAATAAAAACCAAAGAAGGCATGGTTGAATCGCAACCTTTGGAGGAGGAATTTCAAGGGGCGGTGACAAGGGACGTAAGAACGAAAACCCATGGGGAACCTACCGAGCCAGTCTTACAAACGCAAAAAAACCTATTCTCCTTCTCTGGCCTTCATCAAAGAAAACATAGATGTATTAAGAACCATGATCAAAGAGCATGAACAACAAGCCAAGATAAAAGCCACACCAAGAAAACTAGCCTATGCTGATTTTGACAAAGAAGCTCTGGCCTTATCACCAGCCAAGGGGTTTTTCGATAGATTCTCTCTCAAATCCTCGGGCACGTCTGACACCTACAGACAAACTCGCTCCGCCAGTAAAAGTTAGAAAACTCCTTCCATAAACAAATAATCTACACACTTAAGAAGGTCAAGAAGGCTAGAAGACCAGAGTATGACCAAAGAGAAAGTTATAAAGAAAAGATCCAAACCCGAAAGAAAAAGGTCCGGACACCACTCAAACTCCAAATATGAAGAAGGTTCGAAAGATGATTACGAAGACCTGAATTCACCGTATAAGAGGCCTAAGCCCACCCCTTTTACCCAAAGGATTTCTCGCTTCAAATATCATAGGAAGGCAAAACTCCCCTGGAATATCAGGATATACGAAGGTAATAAGGATCCTGAGGATCACTTGGGTATCTTCTCGGCGGCAACCGAGAAAAAGGAATGGTCGATGCCTATTTGGTGCAAAATGTTTCACCAAACCCTAGGAGGAGCGGCACAAAATTGGTTTGACGACCTAGACCCTAAAAGTGTGGATAGTTTTGAGAAATTAAGCCAGAAATTCTGGAAGAATTTTCACAACAAAAAAGATATGCAAAAGACCCGACTGAAATTCACGGCACCAAGAGGAGGCAGAATGAAGGCTTGCAAGCTTTCATGGTCTGGTTCAAGTCCGAAAGTTCACACATAAAGGGGGGTTCCTCCTGT
Organism: Tanacetum coccineum; assembly: GCA_026074375.1. NCBI lineage: Eukaryota > Viridiplantae > Streptophyta > Magnoliopsida > Asterales > Asteraceae > Tanacetum > Tanacetum coccineum. Next base: position 17,414 of record BQNB010101037.1, on the reverse strand, counting down.
CTTATGCATCTCATCTTTTATGCATGGTCATGGTCATCCAAAACTCGCTAAGATGCTTAATGACAAGATACCCAAGACGGTGGACGAAATGTTCAAGAGAGTTAGGGCGTTCATTAGGGGAGAAGTGGTCGCTGCGTCAGTTGAAATGGTTCGTCCTTCCCAAGGAGACAAAGGGTACGTTCGTCTGGCATGGCCCGGAATGTCTAAAAAAGCCAGAAATAGGGGTAACCCAAGAGAAGCATAAAGGAATATGGTGGTATACGCCCCTTATCCCTGAAAAGATACTTTCACCCCGCTTATCAAGACTCCGAAAAAGATCCTCGCCATGGAAAGTGTGAGCTTCCCTGAACCACTGCCTTTGATCGGAACTCTCGAAAAGCAAAACTTGAATAAATTGTGTGACTACCATGAGGACAGAGGTCACAACACTAACGATTGTTATCAGTTAAAAAATAAAATAGAGGAAGTCGTGGCCTCGGGGAAGTTGGCTCATTTAGTGAAGGGCATCCGCCAGAACAACCAGCAGAATGGGAACCAGGAAAGGAACGGTGTGAAAATCATAAACATGATAAGGGAAGAAGGAAACCGCAAGAGACCCTTTGAAGAAGGAAGGTCTAGTCTAATGAATGAACTCACCTTCCCAACAATCCCCATAGTCAATTGATGGATGAACTCATCATATTAGAAGGAATAATAGAAGGACATCAAGTCTGAAGGATTCTTGTTGATGGTGGAAGTTCGTCAGAAATCATGTATGAACACTGCTTCAGAAACCTTGATATCAACGTCCGGTCAAGGCTTAGTGTGGAGAATCGTTTAAACTCACGAGGATAAAAAATAACAAAGTATTGATAGGCAGCAGAATATAAATAAAGAACAATGTTATTTTCACAAGGTTTACATTCATACAAGCCCTAATTCTATATGATCAGTATAGAACGGTTACCAAACTGTAACAGGGTCAAAAACACTTTAACCTTAAGGCTAAACCACACATAGACGTCTACATCATTAAACACACACGTTTTTGGTGCACACAATCACACACACTTAAACAATGTCTAGGGATCTCTTTATATATAGAGTCCATAAGACTTACAAAGGAATCTTAATTGTATTAGGAAACTAAATCTTTTCCTAATCTTTGATCTTTATCTTTTAAGGATATCTTTTAGAATCCTCCATATTTTGTAGAATTCCATATTGTTAATTTAGATCCTTGTTGTTTCATTTTTTTTGTTCTTTTGTATCATTGTTTTTGTATCATCAAATCAATAAATCCCAACAATCTTCCCCTATTTGATGATGACAAAACAAACAATAATATGATTCCAAGATGATCCATAGTAGCAATCTTCACCTTGAGCACATAAATATCTTCAAATTTGTTCTTCCATGAATGAAACAAACTTCCCATTAACTTAAGATTTCATTTGAAACTTCCATGCCATGCCACCACACTAAATAAGTTGCAAATCATACATCTTTGTACCATTGTGGAGAATCATTTAAACTCACTAGGATCAAAAATAACAAAGTATTGATACGTAGCGGAATATAAATAAAGAACAATGTTATTTTCACAAGGTTATACATTCACATCAAGCCCTAATTCTATTTGATCAGAATAGAACGGTTACCTACCTATAACCGGATCAAAGAAACCTTTGATCTTAGAACTAAACAACACTAGACGTCTACATCTTTACTTGTGCACACATAAACAATGTCTAGGGATCTCTATATATATAGTCCATAAGACTTATAAAGGAATCTTAATTGTATTAGGAAACTAAATCTTTTCCTAATCTTTGATCTTTATCTTTTAAGGATATCTTTTAGAAATCTCCTTTTCTTTTGTAGGAATTCCATATTGTATAATTTAGATCCTTTTTGTTCTATTTTTTGTTCTTTGTTCATTGTTTTTGTATCATCAAATCAATAAATCCAAACAATCTTCGCCCCTTGATGCTGACAAACAAACAATAATTGATTCAAGATGATCCTTAGTAGCAATCTTTCCACCTTAAGAACATAAAACATCTTCAATCTGTTCTCCATGAATGAAAACAAACTTCCCTCTTAACGTAAGATTTGCCTTTGAAACTTCCACATTGCCATGCTACCTCACAAAATAAGTTGGAAATCATTAGTCTATGTGCCATCTTCTCCTTTCTTTTTTGTCATTATCCAATAGGGGACTTGTAAACATATGCAACTTTGATCTTTACAACTACAAACCATATAATCACATTTCTAATACTAAGTTTCCAATGTTCAATTACCTCCATGACGCATAAAAAGAATAAGGAATTTAAGCTGAGTAGAAAACTTAAACTAGCAGTAGTAATTAATGAACTTAGCAAGTAGTAAATGAAAACATTCCCTCAAGTAGTGCATGTAACATATCAAATGGTTATTTTAAACTACTTTTATCATATGCTTCCTCTGAAACCAATATGTTAACCATCTCTTGAATCTCTAATTCTGTAGGCTCTTTGTAATGATTACTGATGGAGAAAACTCAGCATTACAAACTTGATGCTGAAGTAGAATAACCCAAACTTGTGTCTTATGTCTTGTACTATCCACGTGACTCCAAACTCATATTGATGATATATAAGTAGACCTTAATCTCTTGACAAAATCCTTTCATCTAAATGAGACACTAAGCACTACATGTAACTCCTTTAAGTGATAGCAAATGTGCGCATTGAGCACCAAAAGTTTGTAGATCACACATTGCTAGATTTGACAAGTCTTCGTCAACATCGTTTTTAAGTACTGGACAAGTTATTTCAAAGTCATAATCCAACCAAACTTGACTTTAAGATATGTTAAGATCACTCACTCGTGAAAATTCCACTTCATCGTCAAATAAATAATAAAGAACTATCCCCGTAATCACCTTTTGCAATTAACTCCAAAAATATATAGCCTTTTTAACCAAACATTCTGTTCCAATCCGAGATTCAAACTATGTGTGTTTTCCAATATCAAACAAAGGTAGCAGCATTAATTCTTTAAAGTCCGAGCAGTAGTATCCACTAGTAACAAACCTAGAGATAACTAGTAGTATACTGCCTTAACGCTTCGCTAAGTAGTAGTAAAGTATATAGATACAAACAGTAGTATCTAACTTACCCAATTAGGCAGACTAATGCATATTGACTAAGTAGTAATCAGTAACATGGGCAGTATTAAATAACATTACGCAACATTAAAACTATATATACTTGGGCATACTATTTGTTACACACAATCACGAACCAGCAGCTTAGAAAGTAACATAGCAGCATTAAACAATATTTTATGGGAACAAAGTAAATCCTTTAAAGAGTTAGGGTTTCCATAATATATAGAATTTTATTCCCAAAAAGTCTTGAATCATACCCAAAAACTGCTTCTTCCAAACGCGTTCACCTAAATCATACAGCAGCGGTAATTTGCATTAGCAACTAGAGCTGATACACATAAGAAAGCAATGAAGGCAAATAACATCCTTAACCTGCTGGGTTTAACAAAAAACGCAAAACAACTAAACCTTTAAATCTTGGGATACTTGTATTGCTACTTCTTTTATCCAGGACCGACACTAATAAATTTGTTATTAAAACCCTAAATATTTTTGATTAGATTTGCAGAGATTGTAATCAATCATGATTAAAAACTGTTTGAATAAACCTTGATCGATAACTTTGAATCTCCTTGCTGCTGAACCTTTAACATAAAGCGAAAAGTATAAGAACGAGTTAAAGCTCAAAGGTGGTGTTCATGGTTCCTGTACACCAGCAGATCCATGGTTCCTGTACACCATCAGATCCAAGACGACAATATTTAATAGGTTTTAGTGAATGAAAAACAGTGACATATCCAAAAACCCTAACAGAAAAGGCTTTTCGGCAATGAACTACTAAACACTAATAACAATGAATACCCTTGTCGTAATTGGTCTTGAAACATCCTTTAACTTGTTTTATGGCGGGCTTGAATTCTTTAAGGTGATGTACCTGATGATCATATTATATGGCTTCCGAGTTAGGGTTTGGTGGGGATCGAAACCCTAATATACGAAATTCAATTCAGTTTACCGATTTAAAGAAGAATATAGAAAAGGAAACCTTTTAAATTAAAACCCTATAGATCCTAGGATCAAGAGAAATGGCTCTGATTCAATGTGGAGAATCGTTTAACTTATAGGATCAAATTACCAAAGTATTATTAATACGAACGGAATATAAATAAAGAAACAAATGTTATTTTCACAAGGTTATACATTCAAGCAAGGCCTTAATTCTATTAGATCAGAAACTTGACGGGTTACCTTACCTATAACATGATCAAAGAAACTTTGATCTTAAGAGTAAAACACTCTAGTCGGACCAAGGAAGGAACGGTGTGAAAATCATAAACATGATAAGGGAAGAAGGAAACCGCAACAGACTTTGAAAAAGGAAGGTCCAGTCTAATTAATGAACTCACCTTCCCAGCAATCCCCCAAGGTCAATTGATGAATGAACCCATCATATTAGAAGGAATAGTAAAAGGAAATCGAGCCCGAAGGATTCTTGTTGATGGTGGAAGTTCATCGGAAATCATGTATGAACACTGCTTCAGAAACCTTGATATCAACGTACGGTCAAGGCTTAGAAGGTGCAAGGCTCCAATGATAGGTTTTGTGGGAGAAACGTATCACCACCTAGGGTTAATAAGTCTTCGAGTAACCATGGTAAAGGAAGGAAGAAGTAAGACGGTGCTAATGGAGTTTGCAATAATAGAATTTTATTCACCATACAACATCATAATAGGAAGGACCGGAATGAGAAGCCTCAGAACGGTGGGTTCCACCATTGACTCCATGATCAAATTCCTCACTAACCAAGGAGTTGTAACAATGGAAACTAGTAGAGAGACCCTGCGAGAATGTAAACTCTTAGAAAATGTACAAGGATTATGG
>BQNB010101036.1:0-24567 GCA_026074375.1 Tanacetum coccineum | reverse complement strand
TGTTGAGCCAATCTATGTTTTCAACCTATTCTAAATGTTTCGTTACACCATTTCTCCTTAGCCTACCCTGTAGTCTTTATTTTTCTTTGTGTTGAAATCTTTGGCTACTTAAGTCCATGGTTCGGGGGAATGGGAACGAGAATTATATGCTTTCGTGAAAGACCAATCAGTTATGATCTATAAAGACCCCCCTGTATCACCACTTTTGACATTGTTTATCTCAAGTGGGGGCATGTATGTGTAATATCGAATATTGCAGGGCAATAATTAAAGATATAAACCCTATAGCATTTGCATATTTACCATGAAGAAAAGAGGGTGCAACAAAAGGCCACCTATGTGCTAAAAATGTAAAGATGGTGCAAAATAAAAAAAATAGAGCTAGTTGCCCATAATTGCACCAAAACATCTCTGTAAAATGGAGCTAATAGCCCATTATTACACCAATACTTATGAAGAATGGAGCTAGTAGCCCATTATTGAAGATCAGATTTTCAGACTTTGACTCTTGGACCCATGGATGGACAGTAGCTAGTAATGACAACCTGATATGGTCTCAAATTATATATACGTAATATAATACTAAAGTAATGAAATTCCAAAATTACCCGTGAGGAAAAAGGTAATGAAAATTCACACGAAAATATCGTACGTTTTACCGGTAAGTGTTCACCGGGTCGTTTATACCCCAAGAATCATGAAATTGAAACTCCGTTTTTTATTTGGACAATGATTTGTTTACCCTTGAGGACAAAGGTAAAAAGGAAAATCTTCACAAATATATAAATTATAATCCGTATAAAAATAGGGAAGTATGATTCCCCGGTAGTTATACCCCCAATGACTTGTGAATATTGAAAACCACGTTTGATGTTCGGACAATGATTTGAATTGAAGTCAAAGATTGATTTGATTATCTACTTTTAAAAATTAAAATTAATACTTTCTAACAATTAAGCATAAAGACAAATAACGGAAAACCAAAATTTAACTAAAAATGCAAAACGGGACCCTTAAACGGAGGTCGAAAACCCTAAATTGCTAAAATTAAACCTAACTTAAAATTTTCTTTTTAAATGAACTCTATTTGGCTAATAAGTAAGTTTAAAGAAATACTATAACAGAAAATGGAGTTAAAAATGAGCGTTAAAAACACCGAAAAATAAAGTCGGTGAAAATCCCTTCTTTAAAAATCGAATTTATGCAAATTAAGACCCACGAAATCAAACTAATTTTTCCTATGAACTGTAGATAAAAGAAAATTTTTCTAAAAAGATTTTAATATTTTTTTGATTATTTTTCTATTTATTTATGATTTTTTATAGTTTTAATGAAAATAAATGTTTAAAAAATACTAAACGAAACTATAAAAATTCCTAGAACAATAACAAATAAAGAAATTAGCTTATACTAATTAGAAACCGTAGGAAAAATAAGCTTATGAACACACCTTATCAAATAAGCCATGAAATAAGCTGAAACAGCTTATTAAGCTTATTAGGACTAAAAGTGTATAAAGAATAAATGTTGCAAGTGTATAACGAAAAAGACCCAAGGGCGCAGTGATAGTGTGTGTGGTTTTTATAAAGGTTGAGAGTGTGAGGTCGTGGGATCGAGTCATGCTCACCCCCGACTTTCCACCTTCTTTTTTTTTTTTTCAAAAACATATAAAAGCAAATTGGTTTAAATCACCAAAAAATAAGCATTTTTAATTAAAGCAACTTATAAGAAAAGCCCCTAATTAGCTGAAAACTTAACATAAACTACTTAAGCTAACGTTTTTGGCTTTTCTTACACAAAATAAGCTAGAAACCTTAAAAGCTAAAATTTAAGACTAAAGGAAAAAAAGAAAAAAAAAAAAAAAAAAAATAATAAGCTATAATAAGCTAAACCTAAGCTAATGAGCTAAATAGAACTAAAAATAAGCAAGTAATAAGCTAGAAAACTAAATAAGCCTAATCTTAAAATCAATTACCAAACAGTCCTTAAGGACACTTTGAGCTTAAAATTAAGCTAGCAAATAAGCACCCTATGAAGTAAAACTTGGTTTTCCTAAAAACTTGCTTAAACTCTACTAGAAAATGCTTTTTAAAGAGCTTAAAGGCAGCAAAAGCTTTTTTTTTTTTTATTTTTAGAAAGAGCTTGTGAAATAGGCTTGATACGCTTATAAAATACACCTATATAAAATATTTTTTCACAAGAGCAATTAAGAAAATTCCCTAAGTAAATTTACACCTCTTTAAAATATGTATATAATAGATAATAACGTATTTACCGGAAAGTATTATTTCCCGGGGTGATTTTCCCTACATTTGAGAAATTGAAACCGCGCATGATATTGGATAGAGCTGATTTGAATGGGTTCGAAGATTGATTGGGTTTTCTATAACTACTAATTAAAAACAACCAATTAAAAACAATTAAAGCACTTAACAATAACGGGAAACAATGAAACGCGACCAATTAAGGCAAGTTATGTAAATTAACTCATAAAAATGTAAACTAAATTTCTAAACATAAGACATAGGAAAAAAGAAATTTCAGGAAAAAGAAAAATCATTTTTTTTATTATTTTGAATTTATTAAGAATTAAAAACAAATTAAATCTAATTAAATCTAAAAAATAGCAAATTAAGTACTAAAATTTAGAAAATGATTTTTAAACTTAGAAAAGTCTAAAATAATATAAAAACTCAGAAAACTATTTTTAACTATTTTAAAATAAAAATTCTATTTTTAAAATTAAAAATAAAAGCTAAAAAATGAAAATTAAGATTTAAAAGGTGTAAAAATGATTTTACAGAATGTAAACCTAAAGCTATTTTTTATAAATCTAAAAATTATTTTTTTGTAATTTTTATAAAACTTTTTCTAATTTTTATTGATTTTTTAAGAATTTAACTTTCGAAAAACTATTAAAAATAAAATCATTGATGGAAAATTATGAAAAAATTCAGGAAAATCTAAACGTAACAAAGATTAATAGAAAATTATAAATATTCAACTCAGCTTATTATATAAGGTGTGAAAATGGCTTATAAAGCCACGCTTATAAATTAAAAGGTAATTAAACATTTATAATATTTAATTAAGGGAAACAATGATGGATGAGCTATGTAGCACACTTGTTTAACACGTAATGGCAATATAAATAGAGGACGTAGGTCGAGGCAGCAAACCCCAACTTTTTGCACTTTTATTTTTTGCTGTTTTATGATAACTAATTATTGGGACATAAAGAGGACTTATTCATGAGATCATTTTTTTGTGAAGGGCAACTTAACTGAAATCAATTTATAACTCAAAAAAGATCTTATAAGCTTCGAATTAGAAGCTAAGGCGAATTGAGCAAGAAAATCTTTTTGACACTTAAAAAGCTTGTACAACCCTCATATTAAGCTCAAATTAAAAATAGAAATGACTTATAAGCTTTGAAGCCTACTACTAGGAATGAAAAGTAACTAGGCTATAACCCCATTAAGCTAACTGAAATTTGAAGGAAAACTATTAAACTCAGTATTTTATACTTAATAAGATTAAAATTAAGAAAGCTAAATGCTTAAGAACCAAACAGAAGATGAGCTTATAGAACAAAAATCAAACTACTACGTAATGAATTCAAATCATTTAAACAGCTACTATAAGCTAATTTTCTAAAAATTAAAAGCTAATCTGAAGTTTGTTTTTTTGGTTTTTAGAGATTATCTTAACTTTAAAAGCTGAATTTAACATTAATGAATAAGCTAAAAAATGAAAACAATACTTAATCTATAATAAACTATATTAAAACTACTACCTACTTGAATTTGAAAACTTAAAAACTACTTAAACTATCTTAAATGGCAAAGAGAAAAAGAAACAACAGTACTAACTGCTGTTAGTACTGCTGGTTCAAATGGCAAAGCCACAAAACCAATGTGCAGGTTACCTTAAGGGAATACCTACACTACACACTCCTATTGAGTGTTTTGATGCAAACGACAAGTGCAAACCAAGCATGAAAGGCTTGGTCAATTTTTTTAACAAACAAAACTTTAGGAAAATCTCCCCTGTGCATGGGGATGCATTCAAAAGACTCAAAATGAATGTAGCATAAACAAACCATCAAAACATTCTCAAAATTTTATCAATAATCATCTTTAAGTTGTCCCTAAAAAATTACCAATAACTTGACTTTAGTGGTCAAAATGGTTAAACAAAACACCGCTTTAAAAATTACTAAATGGATTTTGACTTATGAAATTGAAATCTCCTAACAATACTTATTACCAGATAATAGTAAGCTTAAATATCTACCTTAAAAAACATAAATCACACACTGAATAAAGCTAGAATTTAAAGATCTAAATACTATGCTATCTATTTTTGGTTTTTGTGGTTTATTAAGACAGACTTATTAAAAACTAAGATCTATAATGATAAGACTAAAAACAGATTAAGATTAATGATTAATAAGCACATGATGAAGACGAATTAAGCACTAATAAAGCTAGTAGAATAAGCAAATAAAGGCAGTATTACTCTAATAAGCAGTTTAAGCTAAATAAGTAAAGAGACAAGGAATTTAAAAGGAAACTTACATTAAACTTCAGCTAAACAGAAGCTAATACTAAGATAACAGCTACAAGCTCTAGCTTATTCATGTGAATAAGCTAGTGTAAATCCTTGGGAGTCCTTCCATTGCTAACTCCCCTTCCTTAAGCTTTCCACTTCTTAAGCAAAGGTAATATATAGATTTTAAGCTGGTTCTTAAGTTTATAAGTATGATTAAGGTTAATTAAGCTCAAATCAAGAGCTTATAGACTCTTGAGAGGCAGAGTTAGCCTTATGAGACAGATTGGCTTATTGAGAGCTTTGATTAAGGAGAGATTTAAGAAAATTAAGAAGCAACACTAAGTTATCATTACTAAAACTTTGATTACATTAGATAAAAGACAATTACAACTAATTTAAAATGAAAATTACAATAAGTATTAATCTAAGGCTACATTAGGTGAAAAGGCTAGAAAAGAAAAACGACCTCATGTGTGTGTGTGATGAGGGTGCTATTTATAGCACCATAATGAAGCTTCTAGGCCTTTGAGTCCCTGCACGCTCCTTTTGATCTACACCTTTAAATCCTCCAATCATTGGATCTTAAGTTTTAGCACTATGTATCCAATGCACACACACACTGATTGCCAACTATCGTTCTTTGATGTGACACTTGTGCTATTTTTGTGAGAAGCATTTAGTATAAAAAACCTAAGCTCCACTTGTCTTTCCCTCTTGTACACGATCCTTGCTTGAGCCAATGAGCCAATGAGAGCTTTGATAAGACTGTTTTGACCTTGCTATTGTGTAAGAGAGCCCTTGAATAGTCCTTTGTACCCTTTGATTTTAATTTGCCCCTTGATTTACCTTGATAACTAGACGAGAGAGACGAATGAACAGTAATTAAGTCTCGCGCCTTTTTACAACTGAAACGGGTAACTTAATTTTAAACTTTGGCCCTTTGACAAATTGAGTCCCTCTCTTTTGTTGTCTCAAGGTAAAGTTATAAAAAGATTTTCAGAAATTGCAAGATTAGTCCCTGTGGTTTATAAAAAGGTAAATGGACTAGGGTTTTGGGCTTATGGATCCGGGTGAGGCCCATTTAGGCTTAGGGACCATTTATGAACTTTTCTGAAAGTTGAGGGGCTTAAAATGGAATATTTTGGGTCTTGTTGACTTTTGTTGACCATGATTTGACCATTTTGACTGAGGGTTTGACTTTTCCTGGCTTTGCTTCCGGCTTTTGTTCACTCTTCCATTCTCGTGTCTGTGCTTGCTTGTTTTTGATGGTTTTCTTGTGATTTTTGATTCATCCGTATCTGCATACACAAAACACAAATACAAGCATATTTTTGCCATTTTTGGTCTGTTTTGGGTTTAATTGGGTTATTTTAAGCATAAATGGATATGTGTATTTTACACTTATCATAGCCAACAAGTCATATGATCTTAACCATTGATTTCTTGTCATTTTCCTTTGCCGAATGAGGGAGTTGGGGATTTCCAAGGTGGATTTTTTTAGTGGGATAAGGTGGTAGGAAAAGGTAGACAAAGGGGAGAAGAAAAAGGGATTGTGTTTTTTGTCTGGTGTGAGAGGTAGGGGAGATGATGAATAGTGCCAAAATTTAGGCGGGAAAATCTGTTTATACCGTTTAAGGTATAAACAGGGGTGAGTTTAGTGGGTTGGCAATTTTGATCCCTTATCTTTTATAAGTTAATTACATTCGTGGCCCTTGTAGGTATAATAACTTTGAGGGTTAGGCAGGAACAGCCCCTCAAAGTTATAGGAGGTTTTGCAAAGTTAGTCCCTAAAGGGACTAACGAAGTTATGGTTAAAGGGTTAGGGACTTAACGAGGGTTAGAAGTGGAATTGGGCCATGTGTGCACTGTTTTGGGCCAGCTTTTATAAAAAGAGTGTTGGGCCTTTGTTTAAACTTTTGGTCTTCAATATTATACTAATGGGTTTACCCGGCCCATTAGATGGGTTCGGGTGGGCCCATTAAGTATTCTTCGGTGTCGGCTCCGGTTTTGATCGTTGACTTTGACTTTTGTTGACTTTGGCTTCGATTTGACTTTGGCTTTTCCACGCTTTTCCATTCCGTGCTCGGTTTTGTCCGTTATTTTGCTTGATTTTCGTCCTTTTGTCGGATATCTGTTTCCTGCAAATATAAGAGTAACGATACAAAGACAAGGTATTTTGGGTACGTTTTTTCGTCATTTCCAGTTCGGTTTATGGAAAAGGGTAAAGTGTAATAGCACATACCAGAAATCCCCCATACAAAGACATTGCCGTGTCCTCAACGCAATGCTATTGAACTTTAGAAAAACTAAGATCTCGATCCCCCTCTACTACTAACCTCGAAAAGGTAGCTAAGGGTTTCGTCAATGGGAATTTAAAGAACCATAAATTTTGAAAAGCCTCCGTCGTTTAACCATTTTTTTAAATATATACTCTTATTCCTACACATATTTTTTTTGTATTTTTCATTTCAAGCAACTAACTAACTTATTTGACTTTCGTATTTTTAAACCTTTAGGGATCATAAACAAGATGCTTTCGAATCCGAGAATGACCCCAAAAAGGATAAATTCAATCTGCCCCCGCCTTTTCACTTATTCCAAACCAAGCTAAAAAACGAAATCACACTGCTAATTATGATAAGATGCTAACACTACTCATATTGCAACGTTGTAACTTTCACTTCCGCCGACAATTATTACATATAAGGTGTAATTTCTATTTTTGAATTTCAACCATGGATCAACGTTTTTGCAAAATTCTATGCTTCACGATCCATCACAAAACCCAAATTTAATGAGTTTGAAGCCTAGAGTCATCCCATGTAGCGAACTTATCGTCATCCGGCTACATCCCCAACCTCAGCGTGCTAAGTGACCAGGCTTTTGACACCATCACAAGACTAGTATCGGACTCACGGACCTTATGTTTCAAAACTCTTAGGTTTCGTATATCATAGCTTATAAATATAGAAATTGTCAAATAGTTCAAAAGCATATATAAATTTAACAAAAAGAAGAGATCATTCATTTATAAATCACACTTAAAATTAAACACTATGCAATTGTACCTTCGAACATTTAGAAGCTAGCAACAATGAAGTAAACATAAAAAAAACAATGACCACATGTAAAAATGACTAACACAAAATAGGCAATACAAATACAGCCGCAGCAACTCTTACCCCCCCCCATGTACGCCGCCCCTCCCCGCTCCGCCCCACTACTCCCCGTTAACCAACTCCATCAACCCCACACTCATCCCGCAACCCCACATAAAAAAACACACTACCAATAAGCAACCACAATACCACACAACCACCTCACACTACCCACCTCCACAATCCAACCCACCCCTCCTCCCATAACCCCCACAGCACCCAACCATAACCCCCAGAACCCCCCCCCCCCACCGCCACCAGGCCCCCTCCACGACAACCCCAACCCCCCCCCCACTCACACACCCAACCCCTACCCCACCTCCCCACCCTACCAACCGACAACTCCCATCCAACCCCCACCCAATACACCCCACACCCACGCCCCCAACACCCACATCGCCCCATTCCTCGCGCCCCCCCACCCTCCCCCTCACCACAAAACCCCCCACCACGACCCACCCTCACAAAATCAACCACCGCCCAAACCCCAACACCCCCAATCCCACCCCAAACCAAACCCCCAACACACAGCCACCCTCCACATCCCGCACGCTACCCCAGCGACACCGCCAACACCCTCCCACGACCAACCTCCACCCCCACCACCCCACCCCGTTCTCCCACGACCCCCCCCCCCCAACGCACCACAATAGAACCTCCCCCCCCCACCCCCCCCCCGTGATCCAATCCTCAGCCCCCAACCCCCGCACACTCCACAGGCCGCCACCCCCCCCCCCCCCCCGCCCCACCGACCACCACTTCAACCCGCCGACCGCAACCCACCACTCCCCACACGAGACCATCCCATCACCCCTCACCACCCCCGCCCCATCCCTCCCCAGCCCCCATCCCTATACCCTCCCAATAACCCCCCCATCAACCTACCGCCCCCACAACCCGCCCTCCGCACTTCCCACCCCACCAACAACCACCACTCCTCCCACCAGCCCCCCACCCCCCCCCACCAATCCACCCTAAACAACCCCACACCTCCCAAGCACCGCCCCCTCCAGCCCCCACACTTCCTTCTATCCAAACCCCCATTCCCCCCACCCCACACCACACAGCGCCACAAACACAACCCAACCCCCTACACCCACGCCGCCAACCCAAACCAACCCTCTCCCCAAACCAACCCCCCCACACAACACCCCCCACCCCTCGACCAAAACCACTGTAACAGCGCTCGGCACGTTCAGCCTTCAACCATATATCAGTCACGGAATATTATTCTTACTATGGGCTTTCTTTAGAAGGCTGTAAACAATCGGTAGAGTGCGTCCGGCCAAGATTCCGCAAACTTATATCGAGCCCACAATTTATATTTTTCATATTTTCACATCATTTTTTTCATGATAAAGGGAATACTTCTTTATTAGAAAAATTCAAGTATAAATTAGAACTAAGGCAAAAAGTTTTCTTTTTTGCCATAAAACTACAAAAAAATTATTGATTTAAGTTTAATCTCTAAAAATAGCACGTATTATTAATCCGGTTAGAAGCTTATGGGAGAAAAAGCCACAAATTACATACATGAGCTCTTAAGATTTCCAAAATCCTTGTTTAGCATCCAACTCAATACTTTAACTCCATTATTTTTCGTTCTTTCGCTGAATAACGCGAACGCATAGCCAAAAGATAAGGAACAAGCAAAAGCTCAACAACGCTCGATCGAGTTAAAATTTATTCTTATTCTACCCAGCGGAAAGACAAAATTGTGGCACCCCCATGACACAACACTTATTTACTTTTTGAAGATTTAAATTTTTTTTCATTTTTTTGGTATTTTTCAAAAATTTTGGTGGTAAAAACGGGATTACGCGAAAACAACGACTGCAGGCACAATCAAATCGAAGATCCCCCATACTGAGACTAAACATTATCCTCAATGTTTTACGAAGGGTCTCTACGTAAATCCCTAGGCCGTTTAAAATGTATTCTTTAAATAAGAAGTTAGTCGATAAGATTTTGGATATCGGATTCCCACATGAAGCTGATGATGTAAGTCATGTGATCGACGAAACAAAAACCCGCGACACTAGAGGCATCAAAAATTCCGGGAATTCCTGACAATACAACACCAATCACAAAACATGGAAAAGAAAGGGGCGAGCCTCCTTACACAACAAAAAACACTTATTCATTACTACAATACTACACAACTACTACTATGATACTAGGATACGCAGGTGGTGCCCTCCCACGAAGCGCTTGTTTTAGGTCACTTAGCTTGACCTAATCCCCCATACTTGAGCTTGTCAAGGGGGATAGAAGTGGAGACACGGAACATCGGAGCCTCGGTCAATTTTCTTTTAAGTGTATTAAAGGATTCGATACACTCTTTTGAGAAGAAAAATGGAGTCTCTTTTTCGAGCAGGTGAGTCATCGGACGGGCTATTTTTGAGAAGTCTTATATGAAACTTCGGTAAAAACCGGCATGCCTAAGAAAACTACGAACACCTTTCATAATAGACGGGTAAGGGAGCTTGGCGATAACGTCAACTTTAGCTCGGTCGACCTCAATTCCTGACTTAGAGATTTTGTGTCCAAGAACAATGCCTTCCTTCACCATAAAATAGCTTTTCTCCCAGTTTAGGACCAAATTGGTGTCTTCACACCATTTTAACATTTTTTTCCAAATAGGATAGGCGTGTAAAGAAAGAAACCCCGAAGACTGAAAAGTCATCCATAAACACTTCCATTGTCTTTTCAATCATGTCATGGAAGATTGCCATCATACATCGTTGAAACATACCAGGTGCACTACATAGCTCAAAAGGCATGCGGCGATAGGTAAACGTTCCGTATGGGCAAGTGAATGTTGTCTTTTCTTGGTCCTTCGGGTCTATAGGAATCTGAAAATAACCAGAGAAGCCATCAAGGAAACAATAGTATTGATTTCCTGCGAGTCTTTCAAGCATTTGATCCATAAAGGGCAACCTTTCGGGTAGCTTCATTCAACTTTCTATAGTCAATGCACACTCTCCACTCTGTGACCAATCGAGTCAGTATTAGATCATTTTCATCATTTTTTACGATGGTCATGCCACCCTTTTTCTGTATACAGTGCACCGGGCTTACCCATGGACTGCCAGAGATCGGATAAATTAATCCGACATTAAGAAGCTTTTCAACCTCTTTTTTGATGACGTCATGGATTTTCAGATTTACCCGCCTTTGATGCTGAACCATCGGTTCGTATTCCTCTTCTATGAGAATTTTGTGGGTATAAAACTCTGGGTCAATACCCTTCATATCAGAGAGTTTCCAAGCGATGGCTCGCTTGTGGGACTTTAGAACCTCGATCAGAGCGGCCTTTTCCTTATTGTTTAAATCTTTTGCAATTATGACGGGCAACTTGTCATTACCTTCCAAAAATGCATATTCTAAATTAGGTGGCAAGTCTTTGAGTTCAACCTCGAGAGGCTCATTAACTGAAGATTTTTCATTTTTTGCTTCACAAATTTTAAGATCTTTTTGAAATTCTGGCAAATAGCTTCCTTGATTGGGAGGGGGTGGTGATGGATCACTATTAAGAATTGCTTCGAGGAGAAGAATGTCCCCATCAGGGTCATAATACTTTGGATCAACTTCCGGTGAAGTTGGATCATCCGATATAGCAAGAAAAGAGTCGGCTTCCTCAAAAAGGAGAAAATCACTATCCCCGAATAGAGTTAAAGTCAGAGAAGAAGTAGAAACGATTGGATCATAGTAAGGAGTGGGATTGACACTCGAGATCATATTTGAGAAACCAAGAACTTCTTGAGAGTATTCTTCACAAGCTATATCAATGACGTCAATTCGATTTGTCGTCATATGATTGTGATTAACCGTGTATCTCAAAGTTTGGTCTAGATTAAATGTGATGGCCTCTCTGCCAACACGAAGGGTTATTTCACCTTCGTATACATCTATCAATGCATGACTGGTCTTTAAGAAACACCTCCCGATAATTAAAGGTACTCGGGGGGTCTGGCTCAAAATCTACGACTACGAAATCTACTGGAAATTGGAACTTTCCCACCGTTACATAGACGTCTTTAGCGATACCGATCGGTTCAGATATCGAACGGTCTGCTAGCTCTAGTGTCATGCAAGTCGGGGTTAGTTCGGGAAAAGAGAGATTTTTCCATACGAAATATGGCATAAGATTAATGCTCGAGCCGAGATCGGCCAAGGCGTTGCATGTATTAATCTTGGAAAATTTACATAGAATAAGAAATCGGCCAGGGTCTCCAAGTTTTTTTGGTAACTTGTTGAGGATGACCGCCGAACAATTCTCGTTCAATGGAGTTCTAGCCATTTCACTCAACTTTTCTTTGTTTTCGATTAAAGTTTTTAGAGTCGAGGCAAATTTTGGCATGAGCATCAAAGCATCTGTAAAGCTAATTTTGAAACTCAAATCTCTAAAGATTTCATAGAATTTCTCAATTTGGTCATTAGCTTTTTCACGGCGCCTTTCATCATTTCTTCTTGAAGGAAATGGAATTGATGTTTTTTGGTTAGGCATCAAAGCACTAACTGGAGCAATTACAGGCTCAGAGATTAGTTCATGATGGACAACAGGGACAACTGGAGGTTGGACGTCTTCGGTGCTTTCGTTAGTAGTAGGAGGCATCGTGTCCTTTGTGACCTCGGTCTCACGTTCCACTACTTTATGAGAAGAAGTAGTAGGAATCGTGGGTCCTTTGTAAGCAGCACAGCTTCGAGTGGTAATACCTTTCAAGTCCTCCTTCGGGTTAGTAACCGTGTTACTTGGGAGAGTTCTCGTACCCGAAGATGAAGCGGTATTGGCATTCACGAATTTGGAGAGCATGTCTGTTAAATTAGTAATTTGATTTTGTAAACCTTGGCCCTGATTTTGCATATTTCTCAATACAGCATCATTATCCTTGACATAATTCTCAAAATCGGTCTTTGAAACACCTTGCACTTGCTGAGCAGGAGCTTGATAAGGTTAAGCTTGGTAAAGTGGTGGTTGACTAGTCAGAGGTTGATACACTTGTCCTTGGTAGAAGTTATTTCTACGATTTTGATTGAAATTGGTTCCTCGATTTTGGTTGAAATTATTTCCTGGATTCTGATTAAAACGGTTTTGATTATTTTGAATCGGAGGAAAAACAGGAGGTCAGATTTGGTTTGCAACCATCAGAGGTCTAGAATTTGTATTTCCTTGATTAAAATTAGCTGCAGCAGCTTGTGAAACGTACTCTTGAATGTTGTCTTGATAAATGTTGCCATCGGTGGCTGGATAATTTCTATAAGAATGAGCACCTCTACAAGTTACACAACTCTGTTCGACCGTTTTTACGGGTGCGGGAGCTTGGGCTTTTTGTTTTTCAATAAGCATAGTCTTCATCATATTCTTAAGTTCAGATGCTTTGGTTATAAAAGCAGCAACATCTGGTGAAATTCCAGGAGTAGATGAATTCGAACTCACTTTGGCAACGACTGCCTTGTTTCGTGAATTACAAACCTTGGATTTACTCTTGATAATTCTCAAGCATTCACGAGGCATCTTATCCAAAAAGTTTCCACCCGCAGCAGAATTCAACGAATCTTGATCATTAGCATTCAAAGCATTGTAAAACATATCTAGCTTATGTAATTCAGAAAATACATGATGTGGGCATGCTCAAAGAAGGTCATTCAATCGATCTTAAGCCTCGTAAAATGATTCGTCAAATCTTTGTTGAAATCTCATGATTTCATTTCGAAGATTTATCATTTTTGAAGGCGGAAAGAATTGATTAATGAATTTTGAAACAAGATCATCCCATGTCAAAATTGATCAAGGAGGTTCTTTTTCTAGCCAAATCCGGGTTGAACCTTCAAGAGAAAATAGAAAAAGCATAAGCTTAATTGGCGTGCTTCGGATATCCGGGAATCTCATCGTTGAGGTAATCTTATTGAAATAATGGATGTGAGCATGTGGATCCTCTTTATCATGTCCGAAAAACTGTTTGTTTTGAACAAGATTGATCAAACCATGCTTCAACTCAAAATTAGCATTGATTTCAGGAATTACAATTGCATCCTCGTACCCCTCGGTGGGTGCTTGGAGCAATTGTGCCATAGTCCGGTTATCAGCCATCGGAACTACGGGAGGAGCTGGATTTTCACTTGGTTCTTCAAGATTAAATGGTTCAACAAAAGCCGGTGGGGCTTGTTGTTGTTGACGGTCAAGATTACGGGATTGAGAACGAGTGCGCATGCACTAAAATGTAAAAAAGAAAATTTACACTAATTTTTTTTTGTTCTTTTTGGTTTATCAAAAATGAATTCACAATTTATTTTAATAACGGACAACGAAATAAGACAACTTAAACCTAATAATCAACAAGCTTCTCGGTAACTCTTCGAAAAGAAAAACGCACAAAGGAGCGGAGGAATAGGAAAGCGCGAAGCTATTAAAAACCTTTTTTCCTTTAGGGCCATAGTTCCAAGGAACAACCCGCCTTATACCCCTCTTTGAGTTTGTTTATCTTTCAAAAGGTGAACCGTACCTCGCAAGTGACACAAAAGGTAAGTTTTTGATTCTTTGGTTCGGGAACTTATTAATGGATAATACTTCAGTTGAAAGTATTATATGTTGGTGTTCTTTTACCAACTTGTGATTTTTATTGATAATTAAAGACAATGTTTTTATCTTTTTGGTTTTTTTTTGGATTTTTATAATAATAATAAGTAAATATTCACAATCTTCAAGCACAAATAATCAAACTTCGAAACGACAAACGCTTTCACTCCTCCCCGGCAGCGGCGCCAAAAATTGATCGATTCTTTAATTAACCCCTTTTTATATAAATAAATATATAATACTTATAAATATATAATGAGGATAATTATCAAGAAAATCAATGAAACCGGAAGTAGTATAGAATATTCCCGGGTCGTTTATCCCCAACGAAGAGTGAATTGGAAAGTCGAGAGTTGGATTGACATTTGATGATTGAATAGAACAAGATTTGGATTGGATTTCTAAATCTACGGGAAAAATAAAGCAATCTACACTAAAAACGAGAAAATTACACAAATTATACTAAAAATGAAAACGGGAAGCTAAAACGACACACTAAAAACCCTAATTTTTCAAAATTAAGCCTAAATTGATTTTTTCACTTTTAATAGACTTAAATTGACTAAAAAGTAAGTTTAAAGAAAACAAGAACGAAAACGGAGTTAAATTGAGTTTAAAAACGAGAAAACGAAAACGAGGTTTTAATCCCGTTCTTTAAAAATCGAAATTTTACAAAAATGACCCTACGAAAATTTTTCTATTTTTCCTAGATACTATATGATAAAATAAAATTTTCTAAAAATGAAAAATATTTTTTTGATTTTTATTTAATTTATTATAATTAAAAAACAGTTTAAAAGAAAATAAATGATAAAAAATATCAAACGATTATAAAAAAATGTGAAAAAATACAAAAAGTGGATTAAGGTGTACTAGATCTAAGAAAAATAAAAGCTATAAAAGTGGGCTTATAAATAAGCCGTAATAAGCTGAAAACAGCTTATGGGCTTAATGGGCTAAAATGCCCTTAAGGAATTAATTGTGTAGCTCACTACCGGATGAGCTATTGTAGAACAGCGGTAGTGAGTGAGTGTTATAAAACGGGGTTGATGGGGTTGAGGTCCCAAGTTCGAGCCCTGCTCACTTGGGGCCTCCCCTAATCCCAAAGTTTTTAACACATAAAGGTGAACATTTTTTAAAGGAACTTTTTTCAAAACTCACAATAAGCTGGGAAAATAAGCACAAATAGATGGCAGAACACACTTTTTAACTAAAAACACTTATAGGCAAACTGTTAAGGCCACTAAATCAAAAATAAGCTAAGGAAAATGGGAAATGAGCAATGACAGGTTAACTACAATACTAAATAAGCTAGAATAAATAAAAAATAGGCTCAAAGAAATAAGCAAATAAGCAGAAAAGGTAAGCAAATCAAAGGCAGACTACTACTATAAACCTAAGTCCTAATGGGAAAAGGCTAACTGATAAGCAATTTTAGGCAAACTTAAGCTAAGGGAGACTAAAATAAGCTAAGGCATAGGAAGTCTAACACCTAATAAGCTAACCTAACAAAAAATAAGCACTAGGAACAGACAGAAAAGCCAAAAGAAAACTCAAATAAGCTATGGCTCCAAACTTGCAGGCCAAACAGTCAAAATGCACACTTTGAGCTTAAAAATAAGCCACCTAGAGGGGGTCCTAAGCTTAAGGCTTATACAAGCTTAAAGCTAAGCTTGTGGGCTTGCTGAAAGGGCAAAGAACTAAAAGTATGGTGAACAAATAAGCAGAGAAAAAGGGTATGGAAAAGTGCTTTCTTGCACCAGGGCACTTTTTTGGTTTCCTTTGAAATGAAAAATGGCACAAAGCAGACTTATAAATAAGCCATCAAATAAGCTCCAAATAACAAATGAAGTTAAAACAGATTGAGAATATCCTTAAGGGAGCTTGTGCTAAAATTTTCACAAGCAAAGAAAAACTTTTAACATCTGATAAATGGATTGAAAATGGGGTAGTTTTAACCTTGAAAAACACAAAACCTATGTTGACAGAATTGAACAAAGACAAACTAAAACCAAAGAGACTCTTAATTAATGGATTATGACTAAAAAACAACATAGAATTTTGACTCAAAAACAGGTTTTGGAAACTTACTCAAATAAGTTTTTGTGGACTGATTTGTCAAGTCAGTTACAAAACTATAATTAGGAAAACCTTAAAAACATATTTTAAGACTTTGAAATTTTTTGAAAACTGATTAAATTTACTAAAAAATGCTTGTCAAAGTTCATCAAATGTCCAAAATGGTTTTCTAACCAAAATGACCCATTTTAAGTGTTAACCCAAACACCCCTTTAAAGATAAAAACTTAAATTTAAAACTATGAAAGGCTTATTTAAGCATAGGAGTTTAAAAACAGATGGCAAGCATGCAAAGATAAACTAAAATAAGCACAATCAAAGGCAATAATAAGCACTCAAATAAGCCAAATAGCAATAAGCAGTTTTAAGGGCAAATAAGACAGATTTTAAGCAAAACTGATATTAATGGCAAATAAGCAACAAGTAAAGTAAAATAAGCATAAAACAAATATAAATAAGCAAAATAAGCAAGAATAAATACTAAATAAGCATTGCTACAGTGACTTAAGCTAAAAATTAGATTTGAGGACTTACACACACCCTTGCTCTAAACAGGGTAAAAAAATCAATTCTACAAGCTCTAGCTTGTTAAAAACAAGCTAGTGGGGGGGGGGTCCATAAGCACTTCCATTACTTGCTTACCTTCCAATTTTTGCTGAGATAATTTAAGGGAGAAATTTTTTTTGGTTTTCTTAACACTTTTTATACTTAAGTCTTCTTTAGTTAAAACAGGTTATCAAGGAGTTAAATAAGAGCTTATATGAGCTTTTAGAACATAAGTGAACACTTTAATTTCATAAGAACTTAAAACAGAATTTTTTTAAAAATCAAGGCTAAATTTCATTAATTTAAAAAAACATTACACTGAAAAGTAAAAGTGAATTAAAAACTAAGCTAGGTTAAAAAAACTATATGCCTCAAGGACTTACAAAGAGTCCTATTTATATAAGGCTAATGAAGCTTCTAGTTCTTGGATCCTTTGTCTCTTCCTCTTGTGTTTCTTTTCTGAGACAGAAACGATGTTTTTCTGTTGTGTGAGAGGTATCTTCAAAGCAATCATGGCCCTTCATCTTGTCTTTGTGCCCAAGTTAAAAGATCCTAGCCCTTGATGTTGTTGTCGTATCCATTGGCCAATGGAATTTCCTTGGATTGCCAAGGTGTACAAGAGGTGGGGAAGGGTGGAGGGTGATGGGTCATAGCCATCAAATTAAGTAATGCACAAGCTTATGAGTACATACCCTTCAATCTATTGTCATTTCCCTTGTAGCCGAATATAGATTTCTTGGGGATTGCCAAGGTTGGAATTTGGTGTTTAGTGTGGTGTGATAAGGTGGTAGGATAAGGTAAGACAAATGGGAGAGAAAAAGGGAGTGTGTTCTTGTCTGTTTGTGAGGGGGAGACAATGAATAGTCAGGTGCGGGCAATTTTGATATAGACTGGTGTGTTTGAGTTGTCAGGGGTGAGTTTGGGTACTTGGCAAGTTTAGTCCCTCATGTTATATAGGTATTTTGCATAATTCGTCCTTTAGGTACAAAGTTAAAAGGGAATTGTCAGGAATGGTCCCTCGGGGTTATATGTGTGTTTACACAGTTAGTCCTTTTGTGGTATAACTTTAGGGGTTTGGCAGAAATGGTCCCTTAAAGTTATATATGGCATAATTACAACTTCAGTCCTTGTAGTATTTATCCTTGTTATACAACTTTAGGATTTGGCAAATTTAGTCCCTAAAGTTGTATTTTCTTTGACTTGATGACTTTTTGGCTTTGACGTTGTCGGGGTTGACTTTGACTTTGACTTTTTTGGCGCTTTTCCATCCGTGCTCGTTTTTGTCATTTTGGTCTTGATTTTTTCGTCCTTTTGTCGGATATCCGTTTCCTGCACAATATAAGTGAAAACATACAAATACAATGTATTTTTGGTACGCTTTTGGTCATTTAAGTCCGATTTAAATGGTGAAAGGTATGTGTAATTAAACGCATACCACCCGAGAAACCATCGAGAAAACAATAATACTCGTTTCCCCCCCCCCCCCACCCTAAATCCTCTCGAGCATTGACCATAAACGGTAGTGGAAAGTGGTCTTTACGGGTGGCTTCATTTAACTTTCGGTAGTTAATGCATACACGCCATCCCGTAACCAATCGAGTAGGAATTAATCATTTTTCAACAACGGTAAAACCACCTTTTTTTCGGGTAGGCAATGTACGGGCCTTACCCAAGGACTATCCGAGATCGGGTAAAATTAATTTGACGTCAAGAATTTTTTCAACCCCTTTTTATGACATCGTGGATTTTTGGATTCACCCGTCTTTGGTGTTGAAAACTGCCGAATTTGTAGTCCTATTCCATAAGAATCTTGTGAGTATAAAATTCTGGGTTAATACCCTTGATGTCGGAGAGTTTCCAAGCGATGGCTCGCTTGTGTGACTTCAAAACCTTTATGAGAGCGGCTTTTTCCTCGACACTCAAGTCTTTAGCAATAATGACGGGCAACTTGTTGTCACCTTCCAAAAATTCGTATTCGAGATGAGGAGGTAAGTCCTTGAGTTCGACCTCGGGAGGTTCATCAATTGAAGATTTATCAGTTTTAGCTTCACAAACTTTAAGTTCTTTTCGAATTTCAGGCAAATAATTTCCTTGAGTGGGAGGGGGTAATGATGGATCATCATTGAGAAATGATTCAAGAAGAAGAATATCCCCCTCTGGGTCATAATAAGAGTCATCAACTTCCGGTGAAGTTGGATCATCTTCAAGAGAAGGAAAGCATCGACTTCCTCCCCCCCCCCTCGAGAAGAAAATCACTATCCCCGAAGGGAGTGAGAGTCGGAGAAGAGGTAGAAACGATCGGGTCATAATAAGGAGTGGGATTGCCACTCGCGATCACATCGGAGAAACCGAGAACTTCTTGAGAATACTCCTCACAAGCCAATTTCTGAGATGTCGATTCGGTTCGTCGTCGTATGGCATCCGTAATTAGAGGAGTAATCGAATGTTTGATCAAGATTGAATGTTACGGCTTCTTTTCCAACACGAAGAGTTAATTCTCTTTCGTAAACATCAATCAAGGCACGTTCGGTCTTTAAGAAGGCTCTCCCGAGAATTAGGGGGACTCGGGGATCGGCATCAAAGTCTACGACTACAAAGTCGGCCGGGAATTGGAACTTTCCTACTTTTACGTCGACATCTTCGGCGATACCGATCGGTTGGGTAATCGAACGGTCCGCAAGTTCAAGAGTCATACAAGTAGGAGTGAGCTCCGGAAGAGAAAGCTTTTTCCACACGGATAATGGCATGAGATTTATGCTAGCGCCAAGATCGGCCAAGGCTAAGCACTCATTCATTCCGGGAAAATCACACGGTATGAGAAATTTGCCGGGGTCTCCAAGTTTTTCGGGTAACTTGTTGAGGATAACCGCCGAACAATGCTCATTTAAAGGTGTTCTAGCCATTTCACTTAATTTTTCTTTGTTTCCAATTAAAGCTTTAAGAGTCGAGGTAAATTTTGGCATAAGAATCAAAGCATCCGTGAGGCTAATTTCAAAACTCAAATCTTTAAAGATTTTGTAGAATTTCTCAATTTGGTCGTTAGCTTTTTCACGGCGCCTTTCATCATTACGTCTCGAAGGATACGGAATCGACGGTTTCGGGTTAGGCATCGGAGCACTAACGGGAGCAACAACGGGCTCAGAATTTGGTACATGAGGTTGAACTTGGACAACCGGAGGTTGGACGTCTTTGGTACTTCCGTTATTAGTAGGAGGCACCGTGTCCTTTGTCACCTCGGTTTCACGTTCCACTACTTTAGGAGGAGAAGAAGTAGTAGGAATCGTGGGTCCTTGATAAGCAACACCGCTTCGGGTGGTAATACCCTTCAAGTCTACCTTCGGGTTAGTAATGGTATTACTAGGGAGTGTCCCTGAACCTGAAGTAGAAGCGGTATTGGAATTCACGAATTTGGAAAGCATGTCCGTTAAATTGGTCATTTGATTTTGCAAGTTTTGATTTTGATTTTGCATATTTCTCATCACTGCATCATTAGCTTTGACGTAGTTTTGAAAGTCATCCTTTGACACACCTTGTGTTTGCAGAGCCGGAGCTTGGTGAGGTGGATCTTGGGGAACCGGGGGTTAATTAATCGGAGGTCGATAAATTTGGCCTTGGTTGTAATTAGTCCCCCTGTAACACCCCCAAAATGGGTCGCAGCGGAATATGGGTTGGAGAGTGTTACTTCATAGATCAACAGCACGAGAAAAGAGAACGACCTCTATATGAGTCGTTTAAAATTGATACATTGGATTAAATAGACTTGTTTGTTACAATAGCCGAAGCTTAAATAGTTCATCCATGAAAAGTAAAGATTTTAAGACATAACAAATATTCCCAAAATGTAATGCATCCAAATCTTTATAGTAATGACTCCAAAATGATGACCACCAATGTATCCTTGTTTCCCGTACCTTATTGACCTGAGAAAAACATGCTTTAAAACGTCAACATAAAGTTGGTGAATTCACAGGTTTAGTAAATGTATAAAATAGGACCACAAGATTTCCAAAGTAAGACATGTAACACATACAATATCTCAAAAGTAATTACGAGTGCACTAAGCTCATGAACACGAAGCTCAGAGAAAGATAACCAATATGTATGCAATTTAATGCACTAAATGTGCCCTGTAGATGTTCAAGCCGCAACATCCAAATTGTTCCGACATGTATAGTTTCGTTTGATTCATACTGTCAGAAACAGATGAGCGCTACTCATTCGAACGGGGAATGTCATCCCAAATAGATCTATTCTAACATTCGCGCTCGAAACTAGCAATTGACAGTTCAAGAAAAAAGTAGGGCCAATAGATGGGGTTTAGCGACTTAGCCAAATCGTAATAATTGTTTTAAAATGAGTACTTGCGTCCAAATGTTAAAACACATGCTATGTTTTCCTCCCCCAAAGTTGTAAAACAATATAATTGTATAAAAGCGGGGCTATGAACTCACCGTAAGTGAATGATTGATTATCTAAATCAAGTAAGTGAATCGCCTCGGCAATATGAATGCAACCTAATTAATTATAGGTCGTATGAGTATAATGTATTTCATATAAATAAAACATCACATGTTGTATAGCTACACCACCACCTAATAGTTTTTATTAATTGTTTAGAAGTTAAAACAATAATTAACTCGTACTTTGTTAAATTAAAGTATATATACTTGTATCCGTAAGAAAATATTATTTTCGTTTACAAATGCGTCGTTTGTAAAAGTGCATGATTTAATAATGATATTTTATTATTAAATTAATTTGTTTTATAAAAGATTGTATAAAAAATAAAAGTAATGCCGCGCGAGTTTTAAAACTTCTATCTTTATCGTTCGACTCCGTATCATACGTTCTTAGCCCACGTCTTCGTATTGAAAGAAATTTAATAAAACATCAAGTTATAAAAGTTTAAAACCCCCTGATGAACAGTAACTTTTACTGTTCATCACAGTTTATAAAAGTTATTTTTATAAAACTAATTATATGTAACTTGTTTAAATCATAACTCGTTCGTTATAACACCGTTTCTCGAGATCCTTATGTCCTTGGATTAGTATTAAGAAAATTTATCAAATTTTAATATTTATAAAATTTAACCCACTGATGAACAGTAGCATTTACTATTCATATCAGTTTATAAAAATATTTTTATAAAGTTAATTATATATAACTTGTAAACTACGTAACTAGTTCGTTATAATTCCGTTTTTCGAGTTCTTTATGTCCGTGGGTTCGTATTAAGGAAAATTATCAAAATATTATATTTATACAATTTATACCCCTGATGAACAGTAACTTTTACTGTTCATCACAGCTTAAAAACTTTTTATAGGTTAATAATATATAACATGTAAAATGTCGTAACTTGTTCTTTAAATACGATTTTATTTTCGAGTTCCTTACATGCTTACGATCCTTATAAAGAGCACTATTTTTATAAAATATAAAACATATGATTTAAAATTCGAATTCCAACAGTAGTTAATTATTAAAATTAGGGTTTTCACTTAATAAAGTTAGTTTGTAATTATTTTTACTTAAGGATCCTTGCACCATTATTTCACCAAGTGTTGTACCGTATATTACACATGTATTTAGTCCCCCTCTAAATGTCCATATCCTTTGTCCATAATGAAATCAATCTATATACTTTATATAACTTTAAAATAAAACTAGGTGGTGATTAACTAATGCAACAAATATGTATACAATAGAAAATAAATAAACGAGCATTGAAAACTTTAAATAGACCTTATAGGAATCAAGTAGGATGATGAACACGAGATGTAAACCCCAAACAAGCCTTTAAAACCAAAACTCTAATCAAGAAAACCCTAAATAAGTTTTCTTGATAAATCCTTGTTAAACCCGAATCCAAGCTTCCCAACACTTGATAGATCCTAGGTAACACCTTAGATTGAACACTTGAATGCTTGGAATACCTTGGATGGAAAAAGAAAATGAAACCCTAAATGCTTAGAGTGTGCCGTGGGTTAGGGCTCAAAATAGAGAGTGTTCTTGGTTGATTTTGCTTTATGGAAGTATAAAAGTAGAGTATGTAAATAAGCTAGATACCTTGGACTTTATAGTTACAGCATGATTGAAACCTTAAACCACCTAAAAGGAAACCATGGGGTGTTGGTGGTTTGAGTACATGGTGTAAGAAGGCTTTTCCTCCTCCCCATGCTAGCTTACGGTTCAAAGAGGGGGGAAAGGACTAGTGACAAGCCAATTTATAGAGATGTGTTTTAAAGGTACTAGTATGTAAGACTTATTAGTTGTAAAGGTAAAGGTTTAGTGGGTTTTAAGTTTATTTCATGTATATATATACCATGATCTAGCTTTATGGCTTATTTGATTTATAAATAAGTAAATTTTTAGATATTGGGTATAAAAGTGGGTATTTGTTTGAATGTAGATGGGTATTGGTGCTTCCGGGTATGCCCGAATGTAATTTATTGCGAAACGTAAGTGTTTTACATAACCAATAAAAATAAATTATGAAAAGTTATAAATTATACTCTTAATAATCATATAAAACTTGCTTGACATAAACTTTTATTTGTTTGGTGTTCGTTTACGTTGAACGTTGATTTTTAGTTTACGCGATTTAACTATAAGACAATAATTAAAAGCGAACGCGTAAAACTCTAAAAATAAATAATGATAATAATTGAGTCGGGAAATGACATGAAATAATGGATTGTTACAGTCTTCCCCCGTTAACAGAGCCTTGTCTGCAAGGCTCAAGATGCAGCACTTGTCGAGGGTGCGGTTTTTGTAAAGAGGTGCAGATACTTCTTCCGGAATTGATCTTCACGTTCCCATGTGAACTCAGGACCTCTCCTGGAGTTCCATCGAACTTTGATGATGGGGATACGGCTTTGCTTTAACCGCTTGACTTCACGATCCATAATTTTCACTGGTTCTTTAACGAAGCGGAGTTTATCATCAATGCGTATTTCATCCAACAGGATTGCCAACGGCTCGTCGGATAAACACTTCTTTAGATTGGATACATGAAATGTGCTATGAACCCTGCTTAACTGTTGAGGAAGTTTGAGTCTATAAGCAACGATTCCTACTTTGGCTAACACCTTGAAAGGTCCAATATATCTCGGGTTCAACTTCTCCCGTTTGCCAAAACGTATGACCCCTTTCCAAGGTGATACCTTTAACATAACTCGTTCACCAACTTGAAATTATAAAGGCTTACGCCTCACATCGGCATAACTCTTCTGGCGATCACGAGCTGCTTGAATTCTTTGCTTGATTTGGACAATCTTCTCGGTTGTCTCATGAATGAGTTCTGGACCGGTGAGTTGAGCGTCTCCGACCTTGGCCCAACAAACAGGTGATCGACACTTCCGACCATAAAGTGCCTCGAATGGGGCAGCTTTAATACTAGCATGATAACTATTTTTGTACGAAAATTCGATCAGTGGTAAGTGTCTTTCCCAACCATTCCCGAAGTCTATTACACAAGCGCGTAACATATCTTATAATGTCTGAATGGTTCTTTCGATTTGCCCATCAGTCTTTGGATGGTATGCCGTACTCATATCCAGCCGAGTACCCATAGCCTTTTGAAATGTCCTCCAAAAATTTAACGCAAACCTAGGGTCAGAGTCATAAATGATTGAGACTGGTATTC
>BQNB010101035.1:6853-24568 GCA_026074375.1 Tanacetum coccineum | reverse complement strand
AAACTTAAACTCTTCATAGTTTATAGTTTTATAAGATTTTGTTTGAAAAATCAAGAGTAAGCCATTTGGAAGATAAGCTAAAGTGGGAAGAGCTTATTGGCTTATTCACTGGCTTATTTATAAGCCAGAGCTTGTAGGTGAAAGCCCTTGAGGGCTCAAAAAGTCCTTGTAAAAGCTTGGACAAAGGTCATTACAATTCTCTCTTTTAAGCCTTAATTTTTAGATTTTTTATAGCTTATTCTGTTTTAGCTGATTAGAGTGCTTAATTCTTGCTTATTATTGCTCATTTATGTTGTTTAGTGCTTAATTGTCAATTCCCTTTAAGAATTATGAGTTAAAACAGCCTTTTAAAGTGTAAGAATCCATTTTAAGAAATATAGAGGGGTGTTTGGGTTAACAATAAAAACGGGTCAAAGATGGTTTTGGTATGGGTTGGGGTCTCAAGTTAGTTTGAGCTTAAGTATGAAGCTTGTTTAAAGTTGTTTTTAAAAGTATTTTAAGTTTGAAAAATGTTTTTTAAGTTTTTACAAGAGTCTACTTAAAACTGTGACTTTGTGAAAGTTCAAAAGAGCTTATTTCATAAGCTCTTGTAATTGTGAGTTTTAGTTTTAAAAAGAGTGCATTGTGTGTCTAAACAAGGAGTAAACAAAAGCTTTGTGTCACTTGACTCTTTGAGTCAAAGCTGTCAACAAGTTAAGTGTCCAATTTTTTAGCAAAAAGCCCCTTTTTCATTCTCTAAAATCAGCAAGTTTAAATGTGTTTTAGTTTCTTAAAATTTGTGCACAAGTCCATTTCCTAGTGTTATTAATCTGTTTCAACTTTTCTTTTTCATTTAAGCTTATTTGACAGCTTAAAATAAGCTGTCAAATTAAGCCATTGTCTTTAGCTTAATTTCCCCTGGTGCAAAGGGGTGACTTTTAAGCCCTCTTTTCTAGCTTTCTAGTGAACTTAAGTCCAAGCTTTTGGCTTTTCTTTAAACAGCCCCCATAAGCTCTTTGTTAAGTTCCTTCAAATTCAGCCCTTAAAAAGCTCCTTTGAAAGCTTATTCTTAAGCTCAAATTAGCCCTCTCACTGTTTTTGCTTAGGCTTAGTTTAGGGATTGCTTGTTTTCATTCTGGCTTATTGAGCTTATTTAATGAGCTTAATTGTGTTCCTAATAGCTTTTTAGGTTAGTGTGTTAAGATGTTTTGCTTATTTTCCATTTCCTTTGCTTATTTAAGTGTTAACAGTTAGTTCCCTTAAGCATTTTATCCTTTTTAGCTTAGTTTTAGCTTCTGTCAAGTTAAGCTATTCTTTAAAGCTTATTTTAGTTTTAGTTTTTAGCCTTTTAGTGCTTATTTAGGATAAGTTAGTTTATTCTTTTAGCTTTTTTGTCCTAGTTTAGCTTAAATGTCCACAAAGTGTCCAAGACTTAGCTAGTTTAAGCCATTAAGCTCATTTTAACTTCTGTCCGTTTTTAAAAGCTGTTTTTAAGCTTATTTATAAGCTTTCACAAAAACTTGTAGTTTTGAAAATTGTTAAGCTCATCGAGCTTAACAACTTTGTTTCACAAAGTTTTTCCAAAAAAAAAGGGGAAGACAAGGGGTTACCCGGGTGAGCAAGACTCGAACCCGGGTCTCAACCCTCGATACATCCATTTACAACACCAACATTACCGCTGCGCCCTTGGGACTTTTACGTTAGTATCCCAAGGGCCAGGGTATTTAAGGGTGTTTTTGGCTATTAAGCCATAAGCTGTTTACAGCTTATTTGCGGGCTTATTTATAAGCAATTTTTTTGTTTCTTATTTTTCGTAGGTTTATCATAGTGTAAAGTATTTTTAGTAAAATTTTTAGAATTTTTAAAGGTCGTTTATTATTTTTTACAATTTAATTTCGTTAAAAGTTTAAAAAATTCATAAAAAATACAAAAATTATCAAAAAAATATTTTTCTTTTTTAGAAAATTTTATTTAGTCATATAGTTTGTAGGAAAAATACAAAAATTTTCGTAGGGTTATTTTTATAACTTTTTGGTTTTTAAAGAACGGGGGTCGAGTGCGGTTTTTGTCTTGACTCGTTTTTGGGTCAAACGACCTCCGTTTTCAGTCTAGTCTTTTTCATTCTTCGTTATTTGTCTCCTAGAGTAGTTTAGAAGTGAAAATTTCTTCGTAGGGTTAATTTTAAAGATTTTAGGTTTTTCCCCCTTAGTTCGGGATTCGTGCTCTCGTTTTCTAGCTTGATTTCATAATTTTTAGGATTTTCTTAAACGTTTTTATTTGTTATTGCTTAATTTAACTTCCTGCACTCTCAAATCATTTTTCTCTTTCAAACTCCAATCTTCCGACTGTATCGATTCTCCAGTCCAGCCTCGTTGACCCGGGAACATTCTATACTACTTCTCGGTTTTATTGATCTTGTTGATTTTTAGACTTATATATATTTTATATTTTATCATATATTATATATTTAGTATAAAAATCGACAATCAATTGGTATAAGGTTATAAGGGAAAGTTTTCTTGGGTAAAAAAAATCAGTTTTGGTACAAAGGTTCTTAATCTTTTAATCAATGGGTCGTGGTACGTGGTATTATTCATTGGGTGTTTCTAGCATCGTTGATGCGTTTGTTAGGTCTGAGGTTCGTTCATTATGTCGATGTTTATATTCAGTTGATTCTTCTTTTGGGATTGTGTGATTTTGGGTCCATACCAATTGGTGCATGTGAAGTTTGTTGTTTTTCATGGCGTGGTTCTAGAGTTGATGGTAGGTCACATCTTCTGAGTGGTGAGATTGCTAGTAGCGAAGCGAATAGAATTATTCGTGATTCTAAGTTAAGAGAATTCTCGTTTTACTTAGTACCTCTTAGTTATAGGAGCGTTGATGTAGCCGTATGAGAGAATTGGTTGTTGAGGCATAAGGCTGGGATGGCATGCCACAAGAAGGTATTTAAAATACCTTAGTAAGCTAAAAAGTGTTTAAGGTTCGTGAGGAAACGAACTAAAGAGGATGCGAGGTCTCGTAGGAGTACCAAAGCATTTTAGTCAAATTTAAGTGATACTTTAGTAGTATGCGAGCTTCTCAAAGTGTTTCTCGGGATTTAGTGGGTTTTACCCCTCGTCGTAGAATAGGATTTCGTATGAAATAAGTACGATGCGATGCTGATTTGCGAAGGCTCGTGCCGTTTGACGTTTTTAGAAAGGCAAGAGGTGTGGAATGATTACAGGAGTTGCAAGGTGAGGGTTGGTTCGAATGGTAACTTGTTGTGGGAAGCGTATGTATTTCTTGGTAGGAAGAAAGGTGGGTAGTTTGGAATGTGCATAGATTATCTCAAGAAGAGTGAGATAGAAAATTCGTATGCGATGTCACCAATGGAGGGTGCACGAAGATGACGTATCTAAGACTGTTTTTAGGATGCGTAATGGACACGTTGAAGTTTACGGCTATGCCTTTTGGGTTAACGAATGCACCAATGGTTTTCATAGAGTTAATGAGCCGGGTGTGCATGACCGTATATAGACAAGCTAGTTAACGTATATATACATACGATATTTTAAACCGACTTGAAGTATAAGGAGGAGTACGATACGCACGTAAAGATGATCGTAGAGTCAGTGAAGGAAGAGAAGATATACGCGAAGTTTTCCAACAACGTGGAAGCGGAGCAAAGAGGAAGCTATCTAGATGTGGAAGGAATCAAATGGGTAATGAGCCGATCTTGGCATTGCCAAAAGGAGCAGGCGATTTTGTAGTATATTATAACGTGCGAAGCAAGGATTTGGAAGCATGCTTGGAAAAAGGAGAAGGTGATTGCTTGTACGTCGCGGCAACTGAAGGTTCTTATGAAGGATTGTATGGCTAACGTGGTAGGTTTTGCCTTATAATGCTAGAGGCATTAAGTGAACGAGACATGGAGAGTGATCTATACGGATCATGAATGTCTCCAACACACTTTCAATTAGAAGAATTGAACGTGAGGCAAAGATGATTGATGGATGTTATTTAGTAAGTTTGATTTCAAGGCCAAGTACCATCTAGGAAAGGCAAATGTAGATGTTGTACCATGGAGTAGGAAGAATGAGTAAAGCCAAGAATGAGTTCAGGATAGATGTACGATGATCCGATCTAGGTTTGAGAAAAGGATGTTCATATTGGTTAGACAAGGTTTGGACCTCCATTTGGAGAGATGTAAGGACCTTGGCTATTGAAGAGGCGTATATGACAAAGTATTATATCCATTCTAGAGCGGATACGGTGTTGTGTGGTTTTAGGTTAACTAATCGATGGTTGAGTATCAAGGGTCTTCAGGATTGTTGCTGCAACCTGAGTTACTCGAGTAGAAGTGGGGGAAAAAAACTAAGGATGTTATTGCTAAGTTACCAAGTTTGAGTAGTAGATACGTTGCGATTGGGTGTAGTCAATGGACTGACTAAGTCACCCCATTCCTAGCGATGCTTAGGACAAGTATGGTAGATTTTGGAGGTAATTGGAATACTCATTTTCGTAAGATGAGTTTTTCCTAAGGTGGGGATTATCATTCGAGTATGGATGTGCTTCATTTGAAACATAGTATGGAAAGGAATGTAGGTTACCGATTTATGGGCCGTAACTGGAGAGAGTAAATTGAATGGATCGAATTTGGTGCATGAAACAACCAACAAGATAGCAGTAATACAGGAAAGGCTTGAGGCAGCCAAATTGTCAAAATAGTTACCTTGGTAGTAGTGAGAAACTTTTGAATTAATGCTGGTAGGTTATGGGTGGTTGAAGGTCTCACCTTGGAGAGGTGTAGTACGTTTGGAAAGAAATACAAGTTAGAACCGGGTTATGTAGGACCATTTGAGATCCTTGGATGGATTGGACCTATAGTTCGGTTGAGAATTTCTGTCTTATGAGCTCAGTATCTACATTTGTCGTAAGCAAGATATCGTTGAAAGTATTAGTTAAAGATGGGTACGTAAGGTTCTTGGTAGACCTTAGTACGCCCTTAAATGTTTTGTGTGGTTTTGGTTAAATTTATTTTATGAATAAACTCGAAGTCGAGCCAATTCTTCAAAAACGTTGAGCTTTGTAACAACTTATAACTTGGTTTCATGACAGTTCTTGTTTGATGAGTTGCGAGGCCGGGTTGTAAATGGCGTTGTTACAACAACTTAAGGTTTTTGACGAGTCTCTTCGATGGCGGGCGAGGTTCATGTAATTGGATGTTTCTTCTCGTCTAGAGCGGTTATGCGTACCCTTTTGTGGGTAGGCAAAGTTGTTAGCAGTAAGATATCTTGTGAAAGTTAGTAGAAATGTTATGGTTGTAGATCGTTGGAATTCAAAGTGTAACTTTGAGTTAACATGAGAATGGGAGGACTACTTGACAGATAAGTATCCTCGATTAATTATTTGGTAATGATAAAGTTGAACCTTTTAGTTAAATCTCAGGACGAGATTTCCTAAAGGAGGGGATAGTGTGACAACCATGGCTTGAGCAGGTTAGTCAAACCGTTAGTGTTGACTTATGTGCCTGTTACAATGTTTGGTTTATATGATTTTATATGATTTTATGTGATTTTATGTGAGTTATTGGTAATCAATCTATTAAGTGTGATCATCTCAATGAGATTAGATTGATGGTTGAATTGGTTGAGTTCATTTCGTTCATTTTTAATTACAAGGAAATGATTATTGAGATTTGAGCATTTTCATGTTAAGTGTGTAAGCATAAGTACGTATATGTATTTTCGTGTTAGTGATTTAAGATAAATTTTGACTTTAGAAGTTTAGTTGAGAAAATGTAAAATTTCTATTTTTAGAAAGCTAGGTTGGAAATGAAAAGTTATTTTTAGAAAGGTAGGAAAGTGCCTTTATGCAAAAAGGTTGAGCCAAATAAGTAAATCTTTTTACAAAAACTTAAGGTTATATTTGTAAATATCTAATTAATAAAATAATTAAAAAATATATTTTTTATTGGATGAATAGTGTTTCCGAATTTTAAAAGGAAAAAATAATAGAAAAGAAAAAAAATATATATATTTAGAGTCCTAATCCTAAACTAATACCTAATTAGATTTAGCTTATAACTCTCCTAGGATGGCTATAAATACAAAAACCAAAACCCAAATCCCACCCCATTATTTTGTTCGACCGGTTTCAAGGAAAAAAAAGAAAAATTTTTAGGGTTCTTGTTCAAGGTAAATTTTCTAATTTATGTTCAATTTTAATTATAATCTTTCAATTCTAGTTGTAATTTATTAATTCTTGTTACATTAAAATAAATAACACATGTAATAATTAATATGATGGATTAGGGTTCATGTAAAATCTGTAAATTTAGGTTTTTAATCTTTTAAAATCGTTTTTATATCATTAATGAAGTTAATCATGTGCAATTAGGGTTTTAGGATTAGTAAATTCAGAGTTAAATTGTTGGCAGTTTTGAAGGGTCAACTTGCGAGGGTCATAACTTGATCATACGGAAAGCTTTTAATGATTTTCAAAAGCCTAAAATTATCTACAGAGAGTCTACTTTCAAACCCCATAGGTTTCAGGAATTAAAAGTGAGTGGAAGTTATTTAAATAATTCAAACAAGATTCGTTGTCAAGGCTGAGTTTTTATGTCAGATTTAGGTTAAGTTGTGTGAAGTGAAAACCCTATTTTAAATTTGATTTAGACTTAGATCTTATATAGTAATTAAGTACTATGTGTCTATTAAATATCCAACAAAGGAATTTAATCAATTAAAGGTCTAAGTATGATTTTTAAGCCTAAACCTTTTAGTGCGTAATTAGACCCAAATTGGGACTGTTTTGGAGTTTGATTTTCTTAGGAGTACTTGTGTATGTAATTGACACTTGGCAGTCTCAAGGTAGTTAATATACTTATTAATGAACGTAAGTAATTTTTGGTTTGAATTATGAAGATCATTTAGTTAAGGTTTTGAGTGCGATAAGTCACGTTAAAATTCTGTAGTTTGGCACGAATTGTGACTAGCTAGTGAAACTTGATAAGTAAAGTGGTTTAAGTTGGGAATGGAGTCAAGGTGACCCATAGGGTTAATAAAACATCTTAGACATCCATTATATGAATGTTACATGTATATTAAGCTTTCGGCTTAATAGCGTCTAACACGAATTATTCTTGTTGCGTAGATTTGTGATTGTCATTTGTGAAGCCTTGTTGGAAGCTTTTGAGTGCTAGGCAAAGGTGAGTTTCATAGCCCCTTTTTCTATGTTTTATTGGGGTGAAAATGATGCTATGTGTTAAACTATTTTAGTTGCTGTGATTATTTGCTACGTGGTTATTGTTTCATGATTAGTTCGGTTGTGAGTGGTCTTTACTACTCAACTCAAACCAACTGAAGGGTTGAAATAATACTCAATGATGTGTTGGTCCAGGCCTAAGTATAAGTTCCAGCTGGTAGACTTTTAGGTGCGTAAGTGACATATGGATCGGGGGTAACGTTCCTACCCAGTTGTTGAAATGGATCGGGGGTAACGTTCCTACCTAGTTGTTGAAATGGTTCCTGCCCAGTTGTTGTAATGGATCGGGGGTAACGTTCCTACCTAGTATATGGATTGCATGTTAGCATAAGTTCATATTTTGCATAATTGTCCTAAATTGTTTTGTTAATCACAGTAATTGGTTTGAAAGGTTTATAATGTGTGTCTTAAACCTATGACTCTCACCAACCATTGTGTTGACGTTTTAAGCATCATTTTCAGGTGTGAAGTCATGAGGATTTTTAAGATAGTGAGAAGTGGCTAGAA
The DNA here is from genome assembly GCA_026074375.1 of Tanacetum coccineum. Lineage (NCBI taxonomy): Eukaryota > Viridiplantae > Streptophyta > Magnoliopsida > Asterales > Asteraceae > Tanacetum > Tanacetum coccineum. The sequence continues at coordinate 16,837 of BQNB010101035.1, read as the reverse complement.
AGAGACCTTAAGATGATCTTGAAGTTTATATGTGGATGTTTAGCATTGTATGGATATATGTTGCACGTCTCTTATTGACGAGAACTTCCTTTTCATCAATAAAGATGCCTTTTATGTTTTGCCTAGTTATGGGTATGGTTATGACACTTTGTGTCTTTGCTTGACTTTAGCTTTCATTTTAGAATTCTCTATAGAGACACCGTGTGTTGTGATGATATCCATTCTTGTTTACGCCTCGCGTTTCCGCCTTGGCGGGGTGTGACAAATTGGTATCCGAGCCTGTGGTTATAGAGAACTAGGTGGTTGAGCCTAGACTATAGATTAAGGGTCCCTCATATAGCTGAATTTTAGCGCATAAGTGTTTGTGTACGTTTATATCGTATTTTCCCGCTACCTAAAAGCTTTGAATTATTTCTATTTTGAATTACTACTATATAATATGAAATATATACTTTTTCATTATGGGGATCTAATAGTATATACCCCTTTGTTATTGTTTTAGTCATGTCTTCCCCTATCCCCTAGGAGATATCGTTGGGAGATTGTTTACCTCACTGGACCCGCGGAGTTAGAGGACTTTTGAGAGAGAAAAGTCAAACCCAAGCGAGGCCCAACATAAGTTTATTTCATTTTCTACCTCGATGTGTTACTATAATCGAGGATTGATTTTATATTTTGGGTCACGATGTGACTTCTGTTTCGTTTGGTCGATTGGGATTTTATGTTTCGTTAGGTGGATTATCATGTTTGAATTATTATTAAGTGCTATATGGTAGATGTGTGTTATAATTGAGAGGTATGGTCTTGGAAGTAAGTACGCGTGTGCAAAAGGTGCAATTATAATTATTGTCGCGAACATAATTATAAAGGTGTTACACACGTGGACTTGTGACTTTGATTGCATTGATCATTGTTGCTTGTATGTATTATGTAAGGATGTAAGTCTGGATAGTTGTGTAGATGGTAGTGTAGATGTGATGTGAGATCCTGTTGAGGATGGTTGTATGGTTAGAGAATTCTTCTCTTAACCGTTGAGCGATTATATAGGATCGAGTTGAGTAGATGGTAAGGTTTCCTTTCATCTATCGTTTGCGGATACATCGGATACCTGTTGGTGTTGTCGTCGCGATTCTTAAGTTGGTTAGTTTGCTCGTTGTTCGTTGAGATATCCAACGCTCGTGTTGGTATTTTTAGTTGCCATCATAGAACTAGTGTTCTATGTACTCCGTTTGGCGTTTTGATTGAATATTTTTCAACGAATTGTTAGTCGTATAAAATGTCATTTTATGAAGAAATCAATTTCTCGGGGGGGGTGCGTATTAATGTATTTAAAACAAAGCCTTTTAATGTGTGTGGTACATTCAATAACTTGTTAATTTTATGTATAAAAAAATATTTATGTGAAATTTAAAATGTGGAGGAAACTTAATGTCAATTTCTAATATACTAAGTGTTCACTAGGCATCTCACTTCGTCTTCAACATTTTGTGGTGTCATATCAATTTTTATACCAATGTCAAGTTTTAATAAATATTGGTACTCCCCATATAATGTTGAAGGGGAAGCTAGTACAGAATCTGAATTCTATGCAATAATGTGGTATAATTTTTTTTCTTCTCATGTTTTTTCATGTAAATTTTAATCAATTGGTATTTCAAATACTAAGTGTTTTATAATTTAAAATTAGGGGAAAAAATGTGATTTTTAAAATATGTTTATAGACGTTATGTTGTATCTTTAAGACTCTAAGTGCAACTCTTTCCTTCATGTGCTAATCAATTTCGAATCTCGGAGCACATGTGTAGGGGGAAGAGTATTTGAAATAACAAGTCAGAAAATGGTTTTATGGTATCGACTCTCTATACCCCAACAACCTTTTAGTTTTCTCGACGATTCTGAAGTCTTAAGGTGGTCTAGGTTAGCGTTAATAGTCCTACGATCAACAGAACGGAGGGATTCTAACCCAAGGACACCTCCATAGTTTGTAATGCAGTCCTTAGGTTATGATTGGAGATGAATGTGTATAAGGGAAGAATGCAGACTAAGATTTGAGCTTACAATGGAACAATCACAACAGGTGTTAGTAATGCACGTCTTGGTAGCATTGATGGGGTTGTAGAATGAAAATGAAATGTATGGTTAAAGGGTGAAAAAAACCGAAGCCCTCACTTTAAACATTAGGCAGAGAAACGGGTCAATACATAATATATTAAAATTCCACAAAGATGATGTTGATATTGAAGAACTGACATATAGGGGACCTAGCAGTGATGCAATGCACAATACCCTTCACCAGCCATTCGGGTTCTCTCAAAATAGAAACTTGTTCATTTGTCACGGATGATACACACGTTATATATTGACTTCTCGCACTCGAGATGCTTGATATGAACAGGTGGCAGTCTACTCCACCCTACCGATTCTATAACCAAAAGTGCACAAATCGAGGTCTAGACGCCAAGAATGAGATCAAAGTTTAAATCTCATTTAGGACACGATTGTCAAAATAACACTTGTTTGAACACCATATAAAGTTTACAAGCTTGTTTTTAACAAAGAGTCCTACGCATTATCATTGAGATCTTGTGCCGAAATCTTGAGAGATACTTAGTATTCACAGTCTGATATATTGGAAATCTGCTTGAGCCAAGTCAAACAAGCTCTTGGTAGGTGATCTTACAAGTTTTCTATTATGAATCAAGCCTTGTGAAAACACTGCGATATCAATTTTTGGTCCAAGATGTAAATGATTTGATGATTAATCAGAAAGTAGTACTATCTGATTCACTCTTTTACCGTAGTTGTCTGTTTTGAGACATTCGGTAATGAGAACTAGACGCATTGTGAACGCTAATACATCTTCGTGTTAGAAGATCCTACGCTTTGAGCCTGGGAAACCCTGTCAAGGAGATTCTTTGAATCTACTAATCACAGTTATAGTATTTATACTATAAAACAGGAAACCGTGAGGTTAATGTAACCGAATCAAGTGAATGACAAAGCCATATCTCATCTTTTATTGCTAACTGTATTATTTTCATAGGATAAGGGACGACGGTGTTGCAACCTCATTCCAGCGAATTCGGTTTCTATTAAATAAACCACATGCTCTTACTCAAGCTTTCAAAGATAATAGTTCACATCAAGATAGTTGATTATTAATCTATACCCCACCATCAAGAGCCTCAGATAAGTCATATAAAGAATCTCAATTTAGAGTGAGATTGTTAGACTTATAATCATATGTCAAACAAGAATGTAAAAAGTAATGAGCATTTTGGTCAAGAGCACAAGCTTGTCAATGGAAGTCCAATCAAGTGATGTCAAAGTCAAGAGTCCAGCGTGTTGGAATGTTTGAGTGATGAAGTGATGCAAGATAACGATCTCAAGCAACTCAAAGTAAAAAAAGAAAAAGGCTCAAAGATATCAAGATCACAACGCATGACTTGAACAAACGTTTACAAACAAGAGATCACGACCATAACCAAGCTACGTATAAACGTTAAATGTCATTCTTCAATTGTCATCAGGTAGATAAGAGAGAGTTTGAAGCTAGGAGACCTCAACATTGGGTGGAGATTGTAAGCCTTAATTATTTAAAGTCAAACAAGAATGTTACTCGTTTAGAAGTCAAACTAGGTCTCTGTATTGTAATAGGCTAGGTCGGGTTCAACGGGCTTGGATTGTATCCTAATTTGGTCGTCGTTTCGGGCTCAAAGCACCAAGTTAAACCAAGCACCGGGGCCCGTTAGAAGCCCAAAGTGCCAAGCTAGATGTATGAGGTATAAATATCCCATTCCAACACACTTGGTTAAGGGTGTTATGTTATTTTTTCCATCACTTGTAAACTTCAACTCTCCTAATCTCATTTCTTTTTCTTGTTTTCTCTCTAAGCTATTTCTTATTATTTTCTAGCATCTTGGTTATAGATTATAGTTTTTGTAATGGATATTAAACTCGTGAGGGGATTAACAGAAATAATTACCACATTATGGTACGTTGAATTCCAAAAAATGCTTAAAATCTAATGTGACTGACCAAAACATTTTTTCATTAATATCTAATTAGTTTTTCTTTGCTAATCTGGGGGAAATTTTTCCGGGATATTTTTACTTTTAACACTTGTTTTTCTCTGATTAATGCTCTTGATTATTTGGATTAATAAGTTTTTATTTGGTTGATTGTTCTTTCTTAGTTTTAGAAGTTCGATTGTTCATTAGGGGTTTTTGCGTCGTAATCAATTTAATCTTCTCACGTTGTATTCAAGGACGTCGGTTAATAAAAAAATTAAATTAAATCTGATCATGTGCTATATTTAAGCGTTCTCCTAAGGCTATCGTCAAAGTGATAGACGTGGATACTCATAGTTTTAAATTCTATTTAGTGTGTTTCATGTTGTACTTTAGGCGTTTTCTGTCGTTTTTGTCTTTAGGGTTTTGTTTTTCTATTGTTACTTGATGGGTGCTTGCCTTCTTCTAAGGATAAGCAATTGTTTAGTAATGATTCTGCTTAATGGCAATTGTTGCTATGCAAGATCTATGATCAAGTGAACATAGGTTATGGAAATGCTGTGGTTCCCAACACGTTGCCGACTAGGGATTACAAACCCTAACCGACTCTGTTTATCTTGGTTTTTTGAGAATTCGATCGTTGACTCACAAACAACCCATCACGGCCGGTTCTCAAACCTTAATTAGGAGTTGGTGTGGATTTTATAGTGTTTCTAAAGTGATTAACGAGAAGAATGTTGAGACATTATTTGGGATGGTATAAAGTTTATTCTCAATAGTGATATTTGAGGTAATATTTTCTCCCTGAGTATTATGGAGGGACGTATGCGGATATTTTGTCTACGATGTCTACTGCTGACATTGTTGATGTTGTGGATGCAGGGTGGTAAATTATAACTATGGAAGAATTTCTGGATTATGTGAGTAACACTTTCTTTGGTTTTCACGTCTATACTATTAACGTTGCGCCGTTAATTAATAGCATTGATGTTTTGCTGCCCATATTTTAGAGTTTCATTATCAACTGTTGGTGATGCCACAAGTTATATAGATTGATTTGAAGCGGGGGGGGGGGGGGGCGGGGTGAGTGGGGGCCCATCCGGGCGGGGGGGGATGGTAAATTATGATAAGTTATTATTCTGGGGTATGACAATGATGAGAGTTGGAAACTCAGGAAGCATTTAGGTTCTTTTATGTAATTCAAGTCAGAAGGGATGACCCAATATTGTATGATAATCCATCAGTTATGGCTTTACTGAATGTCCCTAATCCAATTGATAATCTTGCTGGTAAGGATTCGACCTAGTGATACCTATTGTTGAGTCTGTGGCATATTTCAACAGTCTTATGCTAGAGCTGCGGGTGCAAGTGACTAGGAATAACTATTGTTATTCTCTTAATTTTGTCTGTGGTGGCTGCGTCCCGTTTCATGATTGTGTTAACATCTCTATTCCTTCATAAAGTCGTCGAAAAGGTAGTACCCGTTGAGAAACATCCTCTTTTTGATTACTTTATTGGAAGCGATCTGGCCGTTTCTGAGTTGTTGAATATTATGCTAGTACAACTAGAGGTAACATGGGTGAAAAGAATTATGATGAATAAAAGGGCTTCTTTTTCTTTAAATTTGATTCTCAGGCTGGATTAGAAGCTATTTGGAGGGTTTGGTCCTTGAATGTAAGTATACTCATCCGATCATTCTTAAAGAAAGGTCGATTGGGTACTTAGTTTGAGAAAGAGAATTGACGCGCATTCCCTATTTGGGTGAAATTGCATGATGTTCACTTGTTCCCGCTTTTTTAAGTTTTAAGTGGATTGGTATTAGCTTTAATTGTACATCATTAGAAATCGATTATGATTGACTTATACATCTAGTTCATGTGTAAGGATTCGTGGGGTTAGGAGTAGCTTTACTCGGTGCTTAATTGAGGTTAACTATAGAAGCTGATCTCGTGGATGTTGTTACATTGGTATTCCTCCTCTAACGGGGATTGATTCTGTCACTAAGAAACTATCTGGGTTGAGTATGAATGGAGGGCCGCCCAGGTGTGATGAATGCAAGATTTTTGGTCATGTCCATGAACATTGCCCTAAAAAGGTGGTGAGTCCTCCTGTTGTTACTACTTCTATTGTTGATGCTCCTACTGTTGAGAATTCGAATGATGGTTTCCAAACAATGGGTAAAAAGAAGAAGAGGAAAGGTAAGGCTAAGTCTACAAATGGTGGTCAGTTTGCTGGTCCTTCTGTTAAACATACTGTTAGATATGAGCCGAAGGCAACTCCGAGTGCACCAAAGAATGGAACTACTAATGTGAGTAATCCATCTACATCGTCATCTATATTGAAGACTGCTAAGACTATTCCAAAGAAAGATAATTTCACCGCGTCTAATTCTTTCTATGCTTTGAATGATGAACAAGAAGATGATGAAGAAGTTAAGAATGTGTATGATGAATCAGCTAATTTGCTTAAAACCGGTGGAAGTTCATCTTTCACGACAGCTGCTGGTTAGCTTGTTCTTTTGAGTCATTTGTTTTAGTTGCAATTAGTTGTTTCTAGAGTTGTAAGTGTTTATGGCATGTCATAAGCACTAGATTTAGGTGTTTATCAAGCTGTTTAGCTTGAGGTTAATGTGGTACTTCAGCCACATTCTATTTGTACTTAACATTTTCGGTTTTAATATACTTTACCGGGGTAACCCTTTACCCAAAAAAGAAATAATTACCACATTAAACATTTCTTTATAATTCAAAAATAATTTATCTAATTGATTTTTGAAAAATTGTTTTGTCACATTTATAAAAATGTGAAGTTTTAAGACAAAAACTTATTTATTTGATCATCCTATAAGTTTAATGTTTGTTTGTACATACCTTATGTGATTTACGTCGGGTGCAAACAAACATCGGTGTTGATGCAGATTTGAGACGTCGAGAGATGTTGATGTATGTATGCATTGATGATTTGTGATTACGAGTAACTAGCGTACTTTACATTACGTATTACAGGTCACATGTTTGTCATCACCAAAACATAAAGAGATCATATATATTAAATATCGTAATATTTGCACTAACAAAGTTCCCGTGCATATTACAAGTTGAGGATAATTAAGGCATTAAAACGGAAAAGATGCGGAAAATAGCAAAATAAACAAAACACATCAAAACCGCACCCAGGAGGGATCTACAACGTAGTTGGACCATTATGGCTCAGCGTATGGCTTATCCTTCTCGCTTTCCTTTTCCTGAATAACATCGCAAGCAGCCCTAGCTTTCGTCAGAGTAGACATAAGCTCACGAGTTCTCCTATTCATCACATTGTCAAGAACAACCTGCCACATATAGGCCTTATCGTGGATACTGCAGAGTTTTTCCAAGATTATCTCTTTGAGGTGTTGCTTCCACAAAGGAGGAGTCACGTGAGCAACAACCCAATGCCAATCCTTAGAGTCCTTCAGCTCTTTAGCAGATGGAAATTCTGTACAATGAAGAGAAGAGCGTTACAACCCTATAATGTTTCGAATTAAGGAGCATGTGGAATTAGAAATTTACCATGAATATCAGGATCACTATCAACATCTAGGGGATCAGAAGGGTCACCAGAAGCTTTGCTCGCTTGGGGTGGAACCTTTTAAGTTTTTGGACGAGTTTCCCTTCCCGAAGACTGAGCAGTTTATTTCCTCTTCCTAACAACCTTCGAAGATGTGCTAACCTTTTGATTCTTCGCTTTATCAGCAGCATCACAACCAACCAAGATAACCTCATCTTCCTTTGAGGGGGTGTCATCCGAATCGACGGTATTCTCAGCAAACTGTAAAGGAGGAATGGAAGTCAGGGGCTCAACATCAATAACTAGAGTCTCATTATTGACAGACATAATAGTGGGAGAGCTTCCCTCCTCATCACCAACACCTCCCTCTGGTACAAAGTAAAACTCACCATCAACCTCTTCCATCATAAAACTCCTGAAATCCATCTCTGCAAAAAACAAAATAAACAAAACCATGCATTGTTAGCCAAAATGCTAAAGTAACCCAAAGTAAAGAAAGAATAAATACCCCTTCTACGGTAGTAAATTTATGGGTTTTTTAGGGCTATGCTTCCACAAGATTTTCAAACCAGCGAGATATAGAATGGGGTCCGGGAAGGTTCAAATGTTAGCGGGATAGGTGGAAATCTGGTTGTATAAGGGATCCTCTCAAGCATGTTGGGGATCACATCTTTGAAATACTTTTTATCCAGCTTGTTGTCTTCCAGAAGAAGTTCAGAGTATAAAAAGGGACTATTTTGTTTTCAATATAAAAGAAGCTGCTATTCTAACCTTCGATATGGGTAATCGGTTTGGTAACAGCCCTGGGAATGTCGGGACCACTACTATTAGAAAGAGTTAGCTAATTGCCAGCAGGACCTAGATTCAAGAAAGCTCAGAGGAGATCGACACTAGGCTCACTTCCGTACGCTTTGCACATTATAGCAAATGTTGTGAGTTTGGCCAGCCCAAAAGGATTGAAACGGGAAATATGTAATTTAAAGTAATTCAATACCTCGCAGACGAACTTGGGAAGGGGAATCCTAAGGTTAAAAAGGGTGAAAAAGTGGGTGTATAACCTGACGTAGCCAAGAGGGGCGTCAAAAATAGTTTGTGTTCTCTTCGAAAGCATGACCTTAACATTTGAGGAATGTTGTAGTCAACAACCAATTGGGATAATTCACTCTTGGTCAAAGTGCATGTTTGAGAAAGAATAATGAATTTAGCATCCATTTAAAGAAAAAAGGAAACAAGATTTACCTTGCGGTAGAAGATTAATCAATTGTGAACAATTAAGTGCAGCAAGGTAATGGTGAAGAAATGGAAACACAAGTAGATTATTTATATAGTGAACGGAGCAAGATGCGGTTCGTACACGTGTGCGGCTGGATACTCGGGTAAATTTGAAATTCAAATTTCAGCTAGGGATGAGACGTTTTACATTTGCCTAGGCAGACGTTTCATCATCTTGGATTTGAATTATAACTAACCCCCACACGCGCAGTTAGCGTCAAGAGACCTTTAAATTCAGGGCAAACTTATTTTTATTTTGGAGTCGAAAGTAATACATCCATAGATGTATACATCACATTCGATTAGGGGGCTTGATGACGTACCCTCCACACCGGCTCGAAGGCCTCCCATTCGAGCTCGAAAGGGATCTACTCCCAATTATACCTAGAAACCTTCGAATAGTTTATAGTGGCTTAAAATCATCTCCGCGATGGTTACTAGTATGAGAATTCGCCACGCGAAGGCCAACACCCTTCGCGGTGCCCCCTTTGACGGAACTAGGGCAGAGGTAACATCTGACTAGGTCAAAACCCACGTTCTCCTCTCTACCCAGGCTTTCCCGCCAAGGTAGAGATCATGGTACACTAACTCTAAAATCCCTCTTAAATAGCGGGACACTCCCACGATCACCGATTTATGTGCAGAGCCTTGTTCTAGCCTATTTCCATCACCTATAAGTATATGGCAAGGTCCTTAGGTTTGAGTTACGCTCTCAACACCTACTTACATACTTTAAGTATACTTATTACTCAAAAGCACATACTTACTCTCACGCCGGAGGTGATTAGCAGGGATACCCCCTGCGCTTCACTTAACGTAGTGTTTGCATTTGTTTTGTAACAGGTTATCTACGGCTTGGAAATCCGACATTCATCCTCAAAAGTCTTTGATCTCCATTGAAGCCTGGTCGTGCCCATATTTGCACAATAAAGAATAACAGAAAATTAAAACAAAAAAAATTAGTTTTAGCTCCCCGACAGCGGCGCCAAAAACTTGATGCGTATTAATCGTTGAATTAATATTACAAGTTTTAAATTTATAAAACTCATTTACCTATGGTCTAAAACGCACTAACGGGCAGATAACCCGATCGTGTGAAGTGCAGGATTGGTATATCCGAGTTCGTCTCAAGAGCTAAGTGTTTTAGTTCTAA